>CM034623.1:25760198-26045045 GCA_020080225.1 Gynochthodes officinalis
GGAGATTTTGACATCGCTTTGGCAAATACCATGCCCCACATGGTCCGCACCAATCGCCAAATACATTAAATCATTGGTCAACCGAGGAAGCCACGTGATGATGAGAGTTGTTAAAGGCTTACGATCGATCAACTCAACTTATCCAGACGATGTCGTTAAATTTTACGCCTTGCCTTATATTACATCAATCAATGGCTCGCGAGAGAACAAAATCAAGACAAGATACTTCATTTGGCATGCGACATTGGCCTCGGTTTGATGCATTGCCGGATGAATTATCATACAAAGTGCTGGCCGATTGCAATACTTAAGAGCATGATCAATGCCTTGAAACAAACTAGCCACCCACATCTTGCGTGACTTACACTCGGAGATTCCCGCCGCATTGGGGTAAGGCTACCGATGTTGTTTTTAAGTTACGGTTTATGTTGTTATATAAATCCATATTATGTCACATCATCTTCTTATTTATCTTTCAATGTCTCGTGATATTTGCATATGAGGTTATGCCACATCTAGAGCGCCTAAAGATGGTGCACAAGGTCCACATCAGGTGTAAAGCCTAGGATGTCGTAATGGAAGGTCGTGGAACGCATAGCCAGAACAAGAGAGAAAGCAAGTGTGGGAGAAACGAATCGATTTGGGAGGTAAGATTTATGTAATTGAAAGTATTACACGCTTATTTTTGATATAGAAATTATTGTATACCTGACGTAATGAAATGATTGTTGTCATCATTTTATGTCTTGCCTGTCTTGCCCGAATAATATGTTTATGATATGCGTAAAGTGGTAGTTACGAATAAAGCCAACCGAGGAAAAAGAAGAACATTTTGGGAAGATGAGACTGATGATGAAGCGGTCACCAATCAAGAAGAATGAGAAGAAGGAGACGTAAGAAGAGCCTCAACTCTTTATGTCTCATACAGAAGAGGCAGAGAAGAAGAAGTTTCAAGAGAGAAAAGAGAACAAAGGTTCGCCATGAGGTCGGGTTAAGCCGCATCCTAGAAATGCCCAAAACACGCAAACGCTTGAACGTCCGAGGTAGACCAGCAAGAATTGTTCGACAAGAGAGGAGCTCAATAGTCCGAGGCTGAGTATGGATTCTAAAGTGAATGGCTCGGGACTATTCAACTCGAGCAGATGTCCGCTAAATTCGAGCAAATTGAAAGTGCATATGTACAAAAATTTATTGGCAAGGATGTTTCTCCTCCCGCCAAGACTTCTGCGCGGTGATAAAGAATGAAGAAGGGGGTCGCATACACTGGGGCAATGAAGAGGAGGGATCGGGAAGGTCAAGCCCTGCAGACGGGGTTCGTGGCCCTGAGAGGAGGATCCAAGGAACGAGAGAGGTTTTGCTCCGGAGAGGGGGCCCCAAGTGAAGAGGGTCTTGACGAAGGCCCTGATGGATAAGGCCCTCTAAAGACGAATCACGGTGATGCACCGGAGGCGAGCAACCATCGATCTGGCAACAAAGAGGTCGATATAATGAGTATTGTCCAATGACTGGTTGAGCACAAGACGCATCGCCAGCTACCGGGCCGACTGCTGATAGCTTCCGCTCCGCCGATAAAAAGAGAAGTGGTACAACATCGACGATAGAGGAAGACATTGTTGGGCAAAATTTGGGTTCGCTACTTGACCTGGAAGTGGTCAATGAGAGCAAAGATACTACGCCTACGCTGTTTTGCCTTTGCCTTGCCGCCAACCGATGAACAAGAGGAAGAAATGAAGGAATGGATGGTCGCCTAACTCCATACTTATGGACCCCGCTTTTTCTGCGGGACTCGTGAATGCTCGAGTCAATGTGACTAAGGTTTTGGTCAGCTTCGATCACGTAATATTTCACGCTTGATCTATCATTCATACTAACTTCGCTTTGTATGATTGTATTCTCTTTCTAATGTTTTTTGTTTTGCAAGAAATTGATTTGTATACTTCCATGCTCAGCGTAAACGATCATGGATAATGGCGCGTACATCTCGATTATGGAGTCATATTTTGATGTAAGTTGGACATTTAAATACTTTAGGCAAAAATTTGTCATATGTTAACTCACTCTTATGTTAATCAAGCTTTCCTTATTTTATGATCGCAAGATGATACACTTACTACGCAATAAGAGGTGGACGCCGGCGACTTGGCGCTAGTTAATTGTTGCGATACTCCATTTCCTACCGACTCGTGGATGTTGGATTATATTCTATTCTCCGCCACATTGATAGCAAACCATTGATGTCATGAAGATGGACATATATGAAAAGTCCTTCCATGTGTTCAACCCATCGCCTCAAGACATTGTCGCTGAGAAGTTAGACTATCTAGTGAAGACAATGCCCAAGATATTCGAGGTTCGTGATTTTTACCAACACTACTCCAAATGGATTCCTCTCATGGGATAGATGGAGGTCAAGCGAGCCCAATATGGTGCACCAAGAACCCGCGTAAGTTTACATTTGTTGAAAGAAATCTGCCACGCTTGTTTAATCACAGTTGTCTATATACTAACTTCACCCCGCTTAACGAAATGCGCGAGCAACTATGGTATTTATGTTTTAAAACGGGCAGTATATTATTCATACTACACACTACAATCACACCAACGAACGCTTTGGAAGATCCAACAGATGTATACACGCTTTTTGCCCACGCCCAGCAAAATAAATTTCAACCTGATGATAGAAAAGAGCTAGGCAATTAGGCAACAAGCTAAGAAAAAGGCTAGCCAAAAGGGCCAAAGAAACCTCCAAAGAAGAAATGACATACAAGATGTCGTGATAGGTTGTGACTACACACATTATACAATGTAAATAGATATTTGATATGAGAAATACACACATTATACAATGTAAATAGATGATTACTTGTAAATATATACATTTACATTATAGGTTTCAAATGTAAAATACATTATACAATATACATTTACACATTATACATTATACAGAAAATACATTTAGAATGCAAATCTGTACATTATACATTATCCAGAGAAATGTGTCATATTCCATGCTTAAATGTGTTAAATTCAATGCAAGAAACTTTTGCTTCTAAATTTATTCGCATAATACTACAGATGCATTTATTTTAGTTTCGATATTTCTCACGACAAATTGCAAGAGAAATTAAGATGGGGTTATTTAGTCGACATTTTGATTGACATTTTAGTTGATATTTTATTTTGCATAATGATATTTTAGTACATTTTAGTCTATATTTTAATCGACATTTTAGTTGACATATTGGTCGACATTTTAGTCGATAATTATGACCGTCGACACTTTAGTAGACAATTTAGTCGATATTTTGATCAACATCGACATTTTGTTGAAATCAATGATTTCAACGCGCAAATTGCCAAGGGTTGGTCTCATGTAGAAAAGCAAAAAGGAAAGGAAAAGGTAGGAATTTTTATATTATCGCGATAGGAACACATCTCCACGCTCTCACCGAGTGAAATAATTCTATCGCATCAGAACTAGTGATCGATCTACCACATTTCCAATTTCGTAGAGCGCCACTTGGCCATCGGGATACATTTCGGTAAGGAATATTTATATCGCCCTTCTATGAAATTGTTCACTCACATAATTCTTCTATGAGTTTGTTCACCTACATCTACATTGGTCATTTGCATTGGTCATACGGTGACCTACATCCATCTTTCTATTTTCATATTTCAGAATGGCTCACCGAACATTTGATGGCCCATGTGTTAGTTAGCGGCAAATGGATAGTCGATCCCCACACAAATGAACATAGAATGAGGATGTCCATGCTGGCCGTAAAAATTTCTTCTAGTGGAAAGTTATAATGGCAAATAACCGGCCTCGTACCTACACGGTAAGGACAAAAATTGCAAGTGGATGTTGAATGCACTGCCATTCGAATTCGGAAGCTCGAGGATCACTAAATATGACAACACCCATACATGTCAATCATCTTGGTCCGAAATGATAATCGGCGAAAGCTAATGTGCGGTACTTGGCTCATGGATTAAGTGTAAGTACATCGTGCACGTGTGTCGGTCAGATAGGCCAAAGGAAATCATTTCTCGATGTTCTGACGGAGTTAGGTATTAACATTACCTACCAAAGGCGTGGCGATCAAGAAGGTCATTGATGAAATTAGAGGAAATTTTAGGATTCATATAGGATTCTACCAAATTTTTATTTACACGTGATGAACGAGGTAAACCCGATCATTTATCGAGATAAGTAGAAGACGATGGTACATTCAAGTATCTGCTTTTTGCATTAGGTGCATCTATCCGGATTCCGCACCCACCGCTGCGAAGTTATTGCCGTTGATGCTTGTTTCTTGAAAAGAAAATACCTGTGATCATTACTTGTTGCAACTAATACGGACGAGCAACAACCAAGTCTACCATGTCGGGGGAATTGTTGATTCCAAAATGACGCATCATGGACTGGTTTTTACAAAAACTTAAGACCGCAATTGGTAACGATATGGATGGGTTGGTGTTTGTTTCGATCGGACATAAGAGCATTGCAAAGGGTATTGCCAATGTTTTTCTGTAATCGCCCACTCGAGCGCAGTATTTACCATCCGAGCAACAATCTAAAATCAAAATTCAAAGACCGCTCGATCCAATTATTCTTTAAGGTCGCAAAGGCTTACACGGTGGTCGAATTTAATGAGATGTTTGGAAATCTTTCACTACAAAATCCAAGGTGAGCGAGTATTTAAGAGATGTTGGGATTAAACAATGGTCGCGGCATTCTTGTGGCCGATTTCAGATACAATAATGACGAGTAACATAGCGTAATGTCTAAATGCATTGTTGAAAGATGCCCAAAATTACCTATCCATTCTTTGGTTGATTACATCCGCAACACTCTTCTTGAGGTGGTTCCACAATAGGCATACCGCAATGTCAAGTGAAAACAATAACAACCTCATACATTGAAGATAAAATCGCTCTAGGATGAGAGAAGCACAAGCGCACGTGGAGCTTGGCCGATATGAACCGGCGGTGTGTCCGAGACATTGCAAACCGCAAGCCTACAATGATTTGCTTGAGAAAATTGCACGTAGAGTGTTTGATATTGATCAACTCGTGTGCATGCATTAGCCTGACAATGCGATAAATTGATTCATTACACCTTATGCTCACCACTTTATCACACGTATGCACTTTCAGTGTATGCAGATTCTATTATGCCCGTGGTGATAAGGATTGAATGTGCCCGAAGATATTGTAGCTTTTCAGCTATTACTCCTGGATCGGGCTAAGAGTGGTAGCGTAAGAAAAGAGAATTCCTTCAACCGTGAGCATGTGGTTCAAAAGAAATGTGGCCATTGTGGACAACACAGACATAACCAGAAACTTGCTCAAATCCACTCAGTAGAGAGAACCATTGATGACGCTTATTTTCCTTTCATCTATTGAATATTAAAATGTATTCAGTTGGCAAGGAAATATGATGTTATATTACCGCAACACAACAATTTGAGGAATAAAATAAATGCAATATTCCATTCTATTAATTTCTATATTCGAACCATTAAATATTGCAATAAAACCCATTTGGATCGCAGAATGGCCATGTGATTTTCTTTTTCAATAAGTTTTTTCGATAATTGAGTCGACAATTTGGTCGACAAATTTATAAAAAGTTAATTAAGATTGAGCAATGTCGATAAAATGTCACATTTTGTCGACAAATATATCGATCAAAATGTCGACCACTATATAGAACACATTAACAAATGTCGACCAAAATGTGGACCAAAATGTCGACAAAATCGTGGAATACATAAACGAATGTATAATTTTTTACTTTGAAACTTATATCATATGCAAGTCCATAAAACAACCAGTTTCCAGTGGAAATGGCCCATGTTTGTCGATAGGGTTTTGTTTTTCATGCTAACTTACGAAAGCTTATATCTACACAACGACGATGACATTCAAACTAGGAAATCGTTCAACCCAGGCAAATAAGATGATGAAACGATGATCCTCGCGAATTCAGAATTCAGAATAATGAATAATGAATCAAGAAATAGTGAGTTGAAGTGAAACGATGAGGGACATTGTGGTATTTTTCATGTTCAAACACGCTTGACCTACCATGTTTCAAAAGAAAAAAGGGCCGCTATATTTGTAAATGAACGAAATTGGGCCTTATTTTTGAAATTTCCTAAATCAATCCATCAAGATTTTCCAAATCATAAATTCATTATCCAATTCATCGTCATCCGCTACTAATTTTTTCTAGGGAAATTTGCAAAAAGCACTTTTCGAGCGCATAGTTGAAGAATAGCAGAGGTATAATTTTTTTGTAGTAATAGCAAGTCAACACAATTTGACCATGTAAAAATCTAAATGACATTCTTTTTCTTCATCATTTCACTTCACTATTGCTGTTCAAATTTTCATACATATTTTTCTTTATTCTTCATCAATTCAAACATCTCATTTCAGACAATCTATAATGGCTTTAATGGGTCCACAATTTAAATTCTCATGGGGAATTTTGTAAAAAAATTCTTTTCATCGTTTCACTTCACCATTAGTGTTCGAATTTCCTACACATTTTTCTTTATTCTTCATCAATTCAAACATCTCATTTCACACAATCTATAGTGGTTTTAATGGGTTTACAAAAATCAAAAACCCATCAGAACCTGAGAAGTCTGATTCTATAGTAAATATGAATATTTCCTATAGAACCATTACAGAACCTGAGAGAAATATGATAAGTTAGAGTTTTGTCGAGCATATGTGGAGCACATGTCGACATCGTGTAGAATACTATGTAGAGCACATGTCAATTCTTTGTCGAGCACCAACAAATTTGTCGAGCACACGCCTTTTCTGCTTTGCCTTTAACCCCGATTTCATTCTCTTTCCTAGATGTATTTAATGCAGATCTTTTATTAATATGTGGGGTATTCTATATTGTATTTAGAAGATATCGTGTTGTCAATGCCTTTAATTAGGTTTGTAAATTAGTTCCTTATCTTTGTTTAGAAGCATCCTGGCACATTTAATTTTGCAAAAGAAGTTTTGAGTATTTGAATAGAGGACAAGATTTACTGATTTGACTACGAATGTACATAATCATGCTTGGAGTAAAGAAACATTTTTGCCATCCTTTTTTTTTTTTAAACATTAGTAGCAAAGGGATCCTTATTCTTTCTCTTTTTTTTTCATTTTCATTCTTCCTATTTATGAGCTTTAATATTCAAAAAAGTCTTTCTTTCGCATGCCATCCCAATGAATGAAATTGTTATTATTCTACTTTCTTCTCTTATTTCTATTCTTCTTCTTCATTCGGTCCTTAATTTTACTATACGACCAATCTCATTTCCTTTTACCAACTTCACGGCGCCTCCATCCGCATTATATTGCATCTTCACATACATTTATACAACATGAGCCGATGAGCCAATTTCGCAAGATGGCCTTGAGACGACTTGTTAGGAAGGTGCCCGGTAAGGTTAAAGGTGAAAATGACCAACTAGATTTCCAAAAATAGAAAAGACGTGTGCTCGACAAATTTTTTGGTGCTCGACATATAATTGACATGTGCTCAACATAGAATTGACATGTACTTTACATAGTACCGTCATGAGCTTGACATAGAATAGATATGTGCTCGATATGGTGCTCGACATGGTGCTCGACATGTGCTCGACAAAACTCTAACTTATCGTATTTCTAAATATTCATATTTACTACGTAATCACTTCTTTTAGAGTTGAAACAAAAAGTGTCATAATTTTTTCTAAAAGATGGGTTTTTAGAGTTCTTCTCCAAAAAGTGTCATAATTTTTTTTTAGAGAAGATGGGATTTTTGCACCATGTCAAGCACATGTCAATTCTATGTCGAGCACATGTCAATTCTATGTCGAGCACATGTCAATTTTATGTCAAACTCATGTCAATTCTATGTAAGCATATGTCAATTCTATGTCGAGCACATGTCAATTCTATGTCAAGCACCAACAAATTTGTCGAGCACACGCTTTTTTTCGTTTCAAAATCTAGTTGGTCATTTTTCGCTTTAACCTTGCAAAGCATTCTTAACAAGTCCTGTCTCAGGTCTCATCTTACGAAATTGGCTCATCAACTTGTGTTGTAGAAATGTATTATGAAGATGCAATATAATGCATGGGGACTACTATGAAGTTAGTAAGATGGAGACTACATGAGGCCTTTAATTGGGTTTGTAACTTATCGTATTTCTCTTTTCCTTATGAAGTTGAAGTTATTACGTAGTCAAATCTGAATAACAATTTCATTCATTGGGATGGCATTCAAAATAGAAAGACTTTTTTGAATATTAAAGCTCATAAAATAGGAAGAATGAAAAAGGAAAAGAAAAAGAAAAAGAAAAAGATCCCTTTACTACTAATGTTAAACCCAAAAAAAAAAAAAGATGACAAAATGTTACTTTTGCTCCAAGCATAATTGTGTACATTACGTAGTCAAATACTATAAATCTTGTTCTCTTATTCAAATACTCAAAACTTGTTTCATTAATTAATCAAGTAAGATGCTTCTAAACAAAGATAAGAAACTAACTTGCAAACCCAATTAAAGGCATTGGCAACACAATATCTTCTAAATACAATGTAAAATATTCTACATATTAAGAAAAGATCTGCATTAGATACATCTAGGAAAAGCTAATGAAATTAGGGTAGTAGGCAAGTAAAAGACGTGTGCTCGACAAATTTGTTGGTGCTCGACATAGAATTGACTGCTCGACATATGTTCGACAAAACTCTAACTTATCATATTTCTCTCAGTTCAGAGGTTCTATAGAAATATTCATATTTAGTACGTAATCGACTTCTCAGGTTCGATGGGTTTTGGTTCTGTAGACCCATTAAAACCACTATAGATTGTGTGAAATAAGATGTTTGAATCGATGAAGAATGAAAAAAATGTGTAGGAAAATTTGAACATTTATGGTGAAGTGAAACGATGAAAGAAGAAATTTTGCAAATTTCCCACGCGAAATTTGAATTATAGACCCATTAAAGCCACTATAGATTGTCTGAAATGAGATGTTTGAATTGATGAAGAAAAATGTGTAGGAAAATATGAACAGCAATGGTGAAGTGAAACGATGAAGAAAAAGGTCATTTAGGTCTTTTTACATGGTCAAACCGTGTTGACTTGCTATTACTGCAAAAAAATATATACCTACTACTATTCTTCAACTATGCACTCGAAAAAGTGCTATATTTGCAAATTTTCCTTTTTTTTTTGTCATGAACGGGGCTAAGCCAAAAGAATTATTATTAAGGGAGAAATTCATACCACCTCAGTTTTGGAAAAAAGTTAGTTTCAAAAATTTTGGTTGTTCAAAAAAAAAACCTATTTTTGATGTGAAAATTTTGTATTATTAATAATGGTAAGTGTAAATATATTTTTTAGTCATCATACTTTTGTAAAGTTTCAACTTTGGTCACTATATTTTTTTTAATTAAAAAATGTCACTAAACTCCTGAAAGTGCTTCGAAGTTAGTCATTTCGCTTAATATGGCCATTAAGTGTTGGCGGATATTTATTTTCGTTGGACAATAAGGTTATTTCATATTCAAAAATGATTATTTATTTTCTTTCCTTTTCTTTCCTTCTTCTCTCTCCTTTTTCTTTCCCATATATGCAAAGGTAAAGCCCTAATCTTTTTCATCCAAAATTTTGTTAGTTGTTATTCTTTTTGCTTATCTAATTCTTTTATGAGTTTTAAACTTTGGAGGGTTGCTTTTATTCTAACCTTATATACTTAGCCTATTTGTCAATTTCTGTGTGCAAGTAGAGAAAGGTGTGAAGAAGAATTGTTACTTTGGTGAGTTTAAGATCTTTGGTTTTATATAATTGGAAAGTTGAAAATGGGGTTTCCTTACTGCAATATACTAGGAAAAAACTATGTTTTAAAACTCAGTTGTGGTGATAGGCAAGAATGTAGCTCTGTATCAGCTATAAGTTGGGTTATTTGCTGTGTTGTTTATTCTCTAGTGGTGCAATTTGAGTCATTTTGCTTCCTTGTCTATATTTTGTATAAGTGAATGGAGCTCAAAGACAAGAATTTTATCCACTTTCAGAGTTTGCTAGGTCAATAGTTGTATGCCAATAGTGTAATTGGATATGTCTCAAAAACCAAACATTCCACACTTCGCCTTCATTGCCTTTGGCCTTCACTCCCATGTACCGTTTCCATGAGATGTCCTCCAATTCCAACTCGTCTTTCAATTGATTGTTCCAAAATCTCAATTTTTTCTCTCATCCTATTCAATTTTATTCTTTTGCTTATAAAATTAACATTACACCAACAAAGATCAAGTGGAATTATTTATTCACTTTTTTGATTGAGAAAAAATGATTTCTAAAGGATTTGTTGAAGAGGATAGTTACAATTGTGGCTAGATGTACCACTCAATTGTTAGACCTCCTCAAGGTCTTATGCAACTTCGTAAATCCATGTGCCCAAATCTTGCCCTTCAAACGCTTCGACTAGCTTTGGCTAGTCGGGTCATGTTTCTCATATCTATGTCCCCTGCCTCTCTTTCTCTACCGCCTGCATGGACTTGTCTCTGTGGGAGTAAGAAGGAAAGAAAATAAGAAGATGATGAGAAAAAGAAAGAAAAGGGAGAGAGAAGAAGAAGAAAGAAAATAATTAACCTTTTTTAATAAGAAATGATTCTTTTGTCCAATGAAAATGGGCATCCATCAACACTTAACGTGGCACTCAAACGAGTGACTAACTTTGAAGCACTCTCAAGAGTCCAAAGAACTTTTCATTTAAAAAGAGAAACATCCAAAATCATTCTTCACATTTCAAATAATAATCTTTTCATCCTCCACTTTTAAAACGAACAAATAATCTTTCAAAATTCATAAATCAAACTTTTGGTCATTCGTTAGTTATCCGTCTGCTTGTCCGTTAAATCACCCGCATGCGTTATACGTGTCTTTAATCAAGGGCAAATCAAATTAAAAATCAACTTCATCTCGCCTTAATCATTCAAGAAGCTCACAATTCAAACTCGCCTTCAAGCTTCAAACTCTATTTTGTAGCATTTTGCAAGATTTTTAAATGAAAACCTTCATTCATTGAACTATTTATCTTAAAGAGACTAGACCGTGGCATGGCAGCAAGAGTATCTGGATGGAACTCTTTGAAGACCGCTTCTTTCATAGAAGAAGTCTTCATCACTAAGAATTACGCATGCTAGACGATTAGCTTGTAATGGCTTTCTGCGGCAATTTGTCAAACATCCGCATGCCTTGTCCGGACTGAGCAAGGGCCTCCCTTTGTTTGTGCATGAGCCATGGGAGAGCCATAATCAGTGGCTATCCACACTAACATCATCGTCAAACATCATTACCAACTCAAGAATCCACATCAAAGTTAGGATTTGAGATGAGCTAGACTTGAGCGACAGTCCATGAGATTTTGTTCGTGTGTTTGAGAGCTTGTGCAGTCTGCTTTTCTTCCCATGCGATCAAGGAGCTTGCAGAGTTCAAAATTTTGTTAAAATCGGCTAATTGTTGAATTTCATCTTCTGTTGTCTTTAGAAATGGCAATTTGTTCGGGTTTCCTGGGGTTGCAATCCTATCCCGAACCCAAAATTTTACCCCGCCCTCGAACTCGACGGGTTTTAACTCTAAAACCTATCCCCGCTCGATCTAAGCTGTCTCGGGAGGACCCGAACCCGATCAAAATAACCCAACCCGAATTCCTAAATGTTATTCTATTAATGTTTAGAAATAGCATTTTGTATTAAATGTAAAATAATTTTTAAAATGCATTTATTTTCAAAATATGTTTATTTCTTTCAATTGCACCTTCATATTTTAATACAAAATTTAGTCAATTAATATAGCATTTTATATTAATATGATCAATTAATAAATCTATACATATTATTTCTCTTTTTTTAAAATTATTTTATCTTATTTTAAAATAATTTTTACATTTTTTAATAAATTTCTTTTTTTCTT
This sequence comes from Gynochthodes officinalis, assembly GCA_020080225.1. Taxonomy (NCBI): domain Eukaryota; kingdom Viridiplantae; phylum Streptophyta; class Magnoliopsida; order Gentianales; family Rubiaceae; genus Gynochthodes; species Gynochthodes officinalis. The sequence goes on from CM034623.1 coordinate 25,772,187, forward strand.
TTTTGATTTAATATATTAATATTATTATTACGATTTTAATATTTAATTATTAAAATTATAAATATGTTCAGTTCGCATGTATAGTACCGCATTCTCCCGAACTCACCTGATTTTAATCTAAAACCCAAACCCGACTGAACTCCAAAAACCCCATTAATCTGTTTTGGCTAGTGGTCGGGGTCGAGAACCCGTCAGGAGGTTTTTTGCCATCCCTAGTTGTCTTTTGATTTGATAGACCCATTTGATGACCCGACTCAAATTCTTCATCTATGGTCTTTGATGCAGGAGTTGAGAGATTTTAGGTCATTTTTTCTTCTTCCCATGAGTTTTGGAGCCATAGATCATGAGAAAACTATGGGAATGAGTTTAAAATTTTTTCCGCTTGAACCCATACAATCACGAGGTTCGTGTGAGTTGCAAAAATTTAGAAGAAATTTAGGAAAAATTCTAGCGGTTGCAATCCAACACAAAGAGCTTGGAGAATCACGCCAATGAATATCAAGATCAACCTGAGAAATTTTTTCCACATCCAGCCTTATAAGAATCAAGATGGGAGAAAATGTGCTCATGTACAATTCCACTAAATCTACCTTCGCTTGTTGCATTTTGGCCACAATCCACATGGAATTAATAAAGGAAATGACATTAGCTTCATTTCTCAACCAACTGCATCTAATTTGCAGGAAAAACCAACTTTAGAGAGGTCAAGATTGGCGGGTTGGCGAAGAAAAAGATGAGACGTTAATGAGATGGCCACGGAACCTTTATGTTTCTATTAATATTACAAGTTGCAGGGTGATTTTCTAATTCCGCATTTGCTCGACAAAAGCCATGTAATCGCACATAGGTGATTTAATGAAAAATAGATGAATAACTAACTGAGGACTAAAAGTTCATTTATAAATTTTGAAGGACTATTTGTTCTCATTTTAAAAGTAGAGGATGAAAAGATTATTCACTAAAATGTAAAGGACGATTTGGGTGTTTCCTTTTAAAAAAGGGTATAGTGGCCAAAGTTGGGACTTTGCAAAAGTATAGTGACTAAAAATATATCTACTCTAATGATAATGTATAACCTAAATTTAAAAGTAAAGATAAAAATGTAAAATTATATATTTACTTGTGCATTAAGTGTATTTTATCTTATAATTAAAAAAATTGTATCAAATCAAAAGTATTAGACAATAATCTAACCAACTATCTAATTATTTTGTCACCTTGGTCTATTTATACAATTCAAGATTTAATCACCATTAATTACTAACTGCTTTTTCTCCATTGTTCAATTTTTTAACGATTTATTGCCTCAAGAAATGATGTTGTCCTGCTAACATTTAATTATGTTGTCCCTTGACTTATGCTTGTTGGATGAAAATAACCTTTGGCTCAATCCCCAACTTTTGTCCCAAGGCCTTAAAACTTCTAGACCAATCTAATCCTTCTCTTTGTATTAATTGCTCCCCTTAACTTAATCCGTGTCCTCAATGATCGACAAGTGAAGGTTTCTAGCTTCTCGTGCATCTTGAAGTAAGGAAATTGCTTCGAGAAAGTCCATATCTTCCCAATGGACAAGAGTTTGTGTGATTGATCTCCCATTCCTTTGTGTAGTTCTCCTTTAAGTACAACTTCAAGTTTTGCCAAGTATTGATTCTCTTCATCAATTAAGGGTAATGTAAGCATAGCCATTGAATCTTGTCCTAGCTTAAGCTTAAGTTTGGATACATGGAATATAGGATGGATTCTCGCTTCAGAATAAAGTTGTAACTTATAAGCCACTCCAATTTTCTCCACAATAGAAAAAGAGCCAAAGAATTTAGAATATATCTTTAGTCGTTTCCTTAGCTCCACATATCGTTGTTTGTATGATTGAAGTTTAACATACACCATGTCACCTACCTTAAATTCTTTTTGTCTTTTGTGTTTATTAGCCTACATTTTCATCCCATTATAGGCTTGAAGTAGTTGTTCCTTTAGTATTGGATAATAGCCTGTCTATCTCTAATAACTTGGTTGGCTACAGGAGCAATACAATCCAAACCTAAGCTTAAGGGTAACTTTGTAGGTTTGTATCCATACTATGCCTAAAAAGGTGTCATTTGAATGCTAGTGTAGAAATTGGTATTATACCACCACTTTTCTATAGGTAATTATTGTCTGTGATAGTGGTTAAAATGGTCCTTTTTATTGTTAATATTTTTTCATTATTATTTTGATTTTAAGGAAAAATTATTTGATTTTGGTATGTTTTTGTATTAGGAGTGGAAAATGTTAATTTGGAGAAAAGTTGAGAAAAAGAAGAGAAAGACTTTGGGCTAGGATAATTTGTGTCTAAAAGGAAGACCTGTATGCATTAAAATGAAAAGAAGGAGTTTACTAGACCAACAAAACAAAGATGACAAAGAAAAGGAAACAAGGAAGTGGAGTCCACACGTTTTTATTTCTAGCAGAATTGTCAAGACAAGCAATTACCTCTTTTCTTGTGGGGACGTCATTATTTGATTTGGCTTCTTTTCGGATTTAGAAAAACCAGAAATCCGCAGGGACAAAACAAAACAAGAAGGACAAAAGAAAGAGAAAAGAAAAAAAGAAACAAAAGAAGCCAAACAAGAGTAGAAGTCTGGAAAAAGACAAAGAAGGAAAGAAATAAGGAATTGATATGGGACTTTTTGGCTGGAGGAGTTTTGGAAGTGGAGGAGACTTGACCAGAGAGAAGAAAAACTAAAAAGGCAGCCGTCTGGAAGAAAAGAAAAAAAGAGGATCCGCGGAAGCAGAGGGCAAAAGCTGAAGAACAACACAAGAGCAGCACCTACGGATTTTAGCTGAGCTTTTTCTTTTTATTTCTCTTTCAATTATGTTTAATATTTAGCATTTTCTTTTTATTTCTCTTTAATTATATTTAATATTTTGGTGATATTCTTTTATATTAGCATGAACTAATTCATTTTTCTAGAGCTATGATGTCACCCAATTATGAAATCTTTTTATTTTTCTATTAATATAGTTTAAATTAATTTTCTATGATTAAGATTTATCTCTGTTTAATTCAATTCAATTAGAAAGTATCTTTGCAATTGTTCATAAAGTTAGAATTATTCTAATTTAGATTTAAGAAATCATTAGTCTTTGTAACGATAATTTGTATTCACTCTTATTACTTATTAACGATCACGCACTTGACGTAAAATCGCAACAAGTTTTTGGCGCCGTTGTCGGACTAATTTGATTTTATTAATATCGATACCAAGTAATTCTAGCTTTAATTTGAACTTTCATTTTATTTTTATTTTAATATTTATTTTTATTTTTATTCATTTATTTATTTATTTATTTCTTTGTGTTCTTTTCTCTTTTAGATATTATTCTATAGTGCATGAGAAAGTTTGGGCGATAATCTACTCCCTTTGATCCAGAGATAGAAAAACCCGTTGTTTGAATAGGAGAAGAAAGAAACTTCCACACAAGCTCTCAACACCATGGTTGAAAATGAAGAGAACGCTATACCTGTCGCTAATGCAAACACCAGAGCATTACGTGACTATACTTTGCCTACTGCCACATATGATCTCCATAGTGTCATACCTCCAACTGTTGCTGCAAATAATTTTGAATTGAAGTCAGGCATAATCCAGATGGTTCAAACTAATCACCACTAGGTTGGCACATGAAGATCCTAATGCTTATATAATAAATTTTCTTGAGATCTGCTACATTGAAAATGAATGGCGTTCTGATGATGCCATTAGACTAAGGCTTTTCCCATTCTCATTAAGGGATAGGCCAAGAGTCATTGCTTTCTTTGCCATCAGGAGCAATTACTACATGGGACATGTGTAGACAGAAATTTTTGACAAAGTACTTTCCACCCACCAAAACTGCAAAGATAAGGAATGAGGTCACCACATTCACCCAGCATGAGATGGAAGCACTTTCTGAAGCATGGGAGAGGTATAAAGATTTGCTGCGAGCATGCCCACATCATGGTATCCTTGCATCGTTATAGTTGCAGACTTTTATAATGGGTTGACTCGATCAACCAAGATATTTGTAAATGCTACCGGAGGTTCATTAATGGGGAAGACATATGAGGTTGCTTATGCACTTTTGGAAAAATGGTGTCTACAGACCGTGGTCCGCAGGAGATCCACACCGCGAAGAATCATGGTAAGCATGAGGTTGATGCTTTACTACACTATCGCCGTGTTGCTATACTGTCAAAGCAACTTAGTACACTTAATGCCAATGCCATTCATATTCCTCCGAATCTTGTGATATTTGTGGTGGACCTCATCCAAGTGTTGAATGTCAAGTGGGCAATATTTTGCCCCATCTCGGATGGAACAAGCTCAATTTCTAGAGAATGCCAATACAAAGATAATCCTTACTCCAACACTTACAATCAGGATGGAGAAACCATCCAAACTTTTCTTGGAGAAATAATCACCTCCCGATACACCTTATGGATTTCAAACTCCATAGCAAATTCAATCCCATGCACAAAAGATGTCTTTAGAGGATGCTTTGCTCAATCGAGCATAAACACATATCGCTCATGACTAAAATCAAGCCACCTTGCAAAATCAACAACAACCATTCAAATTTGGAGGTTCGGATGGGACAATTTGCTAGTTCATTGAATTCTAGACCAGGGGTCTCGCTAGTGACACTGAGACCAACCCGAAAGAACATGTGAAGGTAATTAAACCGAGAAGTGGCAAAGAGTTGCTAGAACTGAACCACGTAAAAGTCAAGAAGCAATGGAAATAGAGACCGACAAATCGAGGAACAAATCAAGAAGTCATGAAACCCATGTCGAAGTTGTTTCTGCACAATCCATCCCCTTATGTGCTACCTATGCCATATCCTCGATTCCGTAAGAAAAGCTAGAAAAGCAATTTTCTAAATTTCTTAATGTTTTTAAGAAATTACATATTAATATTCCTTTGTCTTTGGAATAGATGCCTAGCTATGTGAAGTTCATGAAGGAGATTCTCTTCAACAAAAGAAAGCTAGAAGAGTATGAAACTGTTGCACTTAATGAAGAGTGCAATGCTATTTGCGTAAAAGCTTCTCCTGCTTAAGGATCTAGGGAGTTTTGCTATTCCTCACTATAGGAAATTTTTATTTTGATAAAGCCTTTTGTGATCTTGCAAGTATTAATCTTACGCCTCTCTATGTTTAGGAAACTTGGCTTAGAAGAAGCCAAACCCATCACAACTACCTTGCAATTGGCAGATAGATCATTAAAATACCCAAGATGGACAAATTCATTTTCCTTGATTTCATTGTCCTTGACATGGAGAAAGTCCAAGAGATTCCTATTATTCTTGGTAGACCTTTCTTGGCTACGGGAAAGACCCTAATAGATGTGCAAAAAGGCCAATTAACCATGAGGGCTCAAGATGAGCAAGTCACAATTACTGGCTTTAAAGCACTAAAATTTCCTAGTGACATAGACAATTGCATGAAGGTGGATACAATTGATGGTTGCACTAAAGAAAATTCCAATGTAGCCATCCAAAAGATCCTGGAAGCATGTCTTGTGGGGATAGAGAATTATAAAAATCAAGAGATAGATTCATGGTCCAAACAACTAGAGTCCTTGGCACCGTGTTCATTAAAAGGCCATATGAAGACCTTGGAAAATGTGTTGCCAAATCAATACTTTCAGTTGAGAAGCCTCCACAATTAGACCTCAAGCCACTGCCCAAGCATTTAAAGTATGCCTTTCTAGATGGTTATTCAAGATATAACCAGATTTCCATAACCAGAGGATCGAAAATGCAAGTGTGGTCCAAGAGCTTGGTGAAAATTTAATAACTTAAGAATAGAACGCCGTCGAAGATAATGACGTTAACCAATCATACTGCTTGGAAGGCAACTCAAAGACTTCTTGTTTATCTTCTTTTATTTTTATTTTTATTATTATTATTATTATTATTTTGTTCTTAATTTTATTATGTTTCTTTTCTTTTCTTTTATTTTCTTCCTTAGCTAATGCTTTTAATTGTTTTTGTAGCAGGCAATTTGAAAAAAATGAAGAAGAAGAAGAGAAAATTCCAGAAGACATTAACTCCTTAGACGATGCCCACGCCTTAACTTTAATGGCCTTTTGGATTTTATTCATCATGTTCACCTGAAGATTGCTTCACTTTAGGCGTGCCTATGCCTTAACTTCACTAGTCTTCTGGATTTTTCTTCAGTATGTTTATTGAAGACTCCATCTTATTAGGTGTGCCCACGCTTTCTCTCCCTAGTCTTCTGTTTTTCTTATTAAAAAAAAGAAATTTTAATAAAGGGTTTTGACTATCCTATTTCTTTTCCTATTTTTCTTTCTTTCTTTTTCAACACTCCAGCAGCCGTTTCTCCGCCGCCACTCTCTCCATCAGAGCTCCTCCACACCGGCCGCCATTCTCGCAGCGACGCCGCAACGCAGCCCAGCGTCGCAGCATCGCCGCATCTACGCACCGCCGAATCGCGCATCTACCAGAAATTCCATCGCCGCCGCGTCGCAACTCTCCCAAGTCCCAACAGCCCAGCCTCTCATCGCCGCCGCCGCTGTTCCACTACTTCGCCCGGCATATATTGATTCTCATCGCCGGATTCCATTCTCTTTCGGTTTCAAATTTTCCATTTTTCTTTTCTTTCTGTTTCTGTTTTTATTTTCCTTTATATTGCCGTTTTTCTCTCTTTCTTGCAACCGCCCTCAGCAGCCCGTTTCCTGGTTTTGCCAATCGAGAACTCCATCTCCGCCGCCGCATCGCCTCCGCCATTCTTGGACTTGTTTCTGACGAAACTCCACTGAATTCTAGTGTTTTTATTTATATCTTTCTTTCTTGTCTTTGCAGTTTTACAGTCTGCCCATTGCTTTTTATTGTTGTTTCTCTTTATCAATTTCTGCAATTTTGTTTTGAGGGTGTGCTTTACTGAATATTATTACGGGCAAAATAGTTTAATTTGTGGAATAGTTAATCATTAATATTTTATGTTCATCCTTCAGTGAGTTTTCAAGGGCTGCGTATTATAATTTTGATTAGAACGGAATCCAGTGGTTCTTCTTGGTTTACAAATTTTTTTGTTTCCTTGTTATTGTTTTCTTTCAGTGTGTACAAATTTGTAGTTCCTCTGCCCATCCACCTGCACCCCTCCTCCAACTCGGATATGGATCACCATATTAGGAGATTGGATCTAGATGCAATTTTTCAAACATTTTGGGTTCGCGCCGCCATTTCCCCTCTCACCATAGCTCAAGTTTCTTGTGCTGCGATTCAGGGAAGTTTCGCTTTATCTTTCTATTTACCTTTTCTTTTCTGAATTGTGCACCTATTTTCCATACATTGAGGACAATGTATGAGTTAACTGTGGGGGGGTCTTCTTGTGCTTTTATGATTAAATTTTTGTGATTAAATTTTTGAAGAATCATGCTTAACTATTTGTATATCTTTCTTGAAATTCCTCACTCTTTGAAACTTGTTTAGAATAATTCCTGGTTAGCATGCATTAGTAGTTGAGTTGGAAAGCATGAAAATGGACGAGTATGATTAGACTTTGTTTTGAAAATTGTTAAAACATCTCATTGGTTTCATGATGGAATTGAATAAGAATGTGCAATGTTTGATCCATTGAAACTATGGTGTGAGTATTTAAGCCTACGAGCATTTATTTTTCTTTGCTCACATTTTCTTTGTGGAGTGTTGTCAAATATGGTTTGTTCATCCTAGAACTTGCTTTGTTATGCATGTTGAGATCACATTATGAATTCATGCTTTGAAATGATAAGGGCATTTAGGATTAGCCATTTTGAACTTTCTAAAAACTTAACTTTATTACATATATCCCTAGTCAACCAATTTTGAGCCTTAACCTTTCTTTGTCATAACCACAACATTAGCCTTAAACCATTGTTTTTGTTTATCATTTTGAACCCTATGTCAAGAGTATGTGAGAATGAATTGCATGATAAAATATCTATTGATTCCAAAGAAAAGAACCACTGAAAAAAAAGGGGTGTGAAAAAAAAAAGAAGAAAAAAATGAAAAGAAAAAGAAAAAAAATGAGAAGAAGTGAAAAAGTATTCCCTGAAAAGTTTGGACACAGTAAATGTTCTCTGTTGTATACAAAATGGTCCAACTATATGTGAAAAGGAAAAAAAAAAAACAAAGATATCGATCTTGAAAAGCAAGTGGTTCTAAAATGTACTTGTGTTGCTTTTGAATCTTGCAAGTAAGTTCCTACATATCTTGATTTGTGTAGCCTAAATTTTCCTCCTTTTGTTTACCTACTCTTACCTAAGCCCTCACAACCATTTTCAAGACCCTTTGATCTTTGCATGGGTTCATATTTATTAGTGGTGGAGATGTGATATATAAGCAAACCTATGATAATGACATGTTATATTTGATTTGAGTTAAATGAACCTCTAAACACTTTGAGTGATTAGAGTACAACTGTAAGAGATAATCAAAATTTGTACATTTGATTTCGATAAAGTTGTTGGGATTAATGAGGTGCTTATGTTTTGTGAAGGAGAAAAGGCTATGAGTATTTGTTCTTTGACTTGTTGTTCCAACCTTGATTGCTAATGTGTGATAACTTTGGATTATTTATGAATGGGTTGAAAAAAGGAAATGAATGGAGAGGAAGATGTTGATTTAATGTATGCTTGAGGACAAGCATGGTTTAAGTGTGGGGAATTTGATAGTGGTTAAAATGGTCATTTTTCTTGTTAATATTTTTTCATTATTATTTTGATTTTAAGGAAAAATTATTTGATTTTGGTATGTTTTTGTATTAGGAATGGAAAATGTTAATTTGGAGAAAAAGTTGAGAAAAAGAGGAGAGAGACTTTGGGCTAGGAAAATTTGTGTCTAAAAGGAAGACCTGCATGCATTAAAAGGAAAAGAAGGAGTTTACTGAACCAACAAAACAAAGATGACAAAGAAAAGGAAACAAGGAAGTGAAGTCCACACGTTTTTGTTTCTAGCAGAATTGTGAAGACAAGCAATTACCTCTTTTCTTGCGGGGGACGTTATTATTTGATTTGGCTTCTTTTCGGATTTAGAAAAACCAGAAATCCGCAGGGACAAAACAAAACAAGAAGGACAAAAGAAAGAGAAAAGAAAAAAGAAACAAAAGAAGTCAAACAAGAGTAGAAGTTTGGAAAAAGACAAAGAAGGAAAGAAATAAGGAATTGATACGAGACTTTTTGGCTGGAGGAGTTTTGGAAGTGGAGGAGACTTGACCAGAGAGAAGAAAAACTAAAAAGGCAGCCGCCTGGAAGAAAAGAAAAAAAAGAGGATCCGCGGAAGCAGAGGGCAAAAGCTGAAGAACAACACAAGAGCAGCACCTACGGATTTTAGCTTAGCTTTTTCTTTTTATTTCTCTTTCAATATGTTTAATATTTTGGTGATATTCTTTTATATTAGCATAAACTAATTCATTTTTTTAGGGTTACGATGTAGTCTAACTATGAAGTCTTTTTATTTTTCTATTAATATAGTTTAAATTAATTTTCTATAGTTGAGTGTTTATCTCTATGTTTAATGTTTCTAATTATCTTGTCACTAATTAGATGATTTGTTAATCATAACGAATCGAAGGGAGTTATGTGTCAAGTTTATTGGGATAAATGTCATAAATTGCATGTAGGATGAAATATACCGCATGATTTGTGTAGTCACTACATGAGAATTCATAAACTTAATTTCAGAATTGTTGTAATTCACATAGGAATATAGTGAATTAGCAATTAGGAGATTTTTATTAGATCTCGAGAGGACTAGTAAATAAGTTAGGGAATCTTGATTATCAATCGTGATAATAATTTAGACTATAGAGATAGATTAATATTAAGATAAATTAGTTATGGTGAAATCGAAACCCTAGAGCTTTAGTTATTTGATATAAAATTTATTCACCGATTTATTTAACTTAGTTTAAGATTTGGTTTTAATTCAGTTCAATTAGAAAGTATCTTTACAATTGTTCGATAAAGTTAGAATTATTCTAATTTGGTATTTAGTAAATCATTAGTCTTTGTGGGAACGATAATTTGTATTCACTCTTTATTACTTAACGATCACGCCACTTTGTAAAATCGCATACTTCCAAGTGTTAGGTCTATCACCACACATGCATCTTAGATAAGATTCTAGGCATTAAATCAATTTTCATTTTGGCCTTTAGTTTGTGGGTGATATGTAAAATGAAGTGCAAAGTTACTCCCAACATCTTGAATAATTCTTTCCAAAATGGTATCCAAAAAGTTTTGCCACTTTCTTAGCTGAAATAGGATGCCCCAACCTAATAAAATGAGCCATTTTAGTTAGTTTGTCCACTACTACGCAGTATAGTATCACAAGTTTTTGAACAGGCAAGTTCTCCACAAAATCAATATTAATATGACTCTATGCCTTGTCTAGAATAGGAAGTGGTTGGAGTAAACCAAAATAGGGATGTATTCATACTTGTTCCTCTGACAATTATAATATTTCTTCATAAATTGAATAATCTTTTCTTTCATGTGGCTAATAAAAGGTTGAGCTAATTATCCGAATGTTTCCTTCCTATCTATTGTGACCTAGTGTTGAAGCATGCAAGCCTCTATTATCTTCTTGCGTATACTCTTTCTTGCTCCCACATAAATTTTATTCTCATGTCTAGTCAAATCCCCACCAATGCAAAATTAGGAAGACCATTCCATCCAATGCTAGAGTAGTAGTAAGGTCTTGACATATTGGATCTTGATCATAGTCATCTCCATGTTCTATCATCCATCTAGGTTGTACTCTAGATATTGCAGTCACTTGATTTGAAGCTTTTTTCATCCATATCTCTTCGAGATAGTGCATTAGTTGCCTTATTTCCACTCCTTTTCTTTATTGTATCTCAAAGTCCGGCCAAGTATCTTGGCAAAACATTTATACTTTGAGGTAGTTGTTAGTTGATAATATAATAGATACTTGAGACTCTGATGATTTGTTTTCATGATAAAATGATACCCCATCGATAATGTTTCCATTTCACCATAGCCATGATTATTACCCATAAGTGTCTTTCATGAATGGATAGACCTATATTTTTGGGACTCAAACCCTTGTTGAGATATGCAATAGGATGACCTTATTGAGTCAATACTACCCCAATTCCCTTACTGTTAGCATTTATTTCTACAACAAAAGTTTTAGAAAAATTTAGTAGTCTTATAACTGGAGTGGTACTCATAATAGTTTTTAATTCTTGAAAGACTTTTTTAGCTTTCTCATTCCATGCAAGTCCTTCCTTTTTTAAGGAGATTAGTCAAAGGTTGAAAATAACTCCATAACCTTGAAGGAATTTTCTGTAATAATTTGTGAGTCTTGAAAATCCTCTCAACCCATTAATATCTTAGGGAATTGGCTAGTCCATTATAACTTACACCTTGGCTATATTCATCTTCACACCAGCAGTTGTGATTTTATGGCCCAAATACTCTATCCTTTGATGTGCAAAAGCACATTTGGAGTGCTTTGCATATAGTTTATGAGATCTCATAGTGTCTAAAACAATCAAGGTTATAAATCAAAATATCATTAAAAAAGACTCAAACAAATTTGCACAAATAAGGTTGAAAATTTTGATTCCTGAGAGCTTGAAAAATAGCTAGAGTATTGGTTAGTCCAAAAGGCATAACCAAAAATTCATAATGACCTTGATGTGTTTGAAATGCAGTTTGTATCAATGTTGAGGTTTTACTCTGATTTGATTTCCTATTAGCTAGAAGAATTAACTATGAAAGATACGAGGGTTTTAGCCCAATATTATGGCTAGATTAACATTGCTAGTTCCTTACAATTGAAATTAATTTTTTGACCTAAAAAAGGACTGAACTACAATATTTGCAGGTGGCATGATACACTCATACTATTTAGACATATTTATATGGGGGACAAAAGCATATTAAACACAAGTTGCTATTCTTATCCTGTACGTATACTAGTGTCGGATTTTATGCAAGGCACGTGGATATCTGATAATTTTGTTAATGATTTGTTAGATATATATTGCTAAAAGTTTAGAGAAAAAACAAAATAAAAAAAATGTTAAAGAGAAATTTTCAAATAATTAAAATTAATAAAAATATGAAATAATATTTGTTGAATAAAAGTATTAGATAATGAATTTATAAACTATGAAGAAAATTATTTTAAATAAAACTATCAAATAATGATTGTAATTTTGAAAATAGAATAAAATGCAAAACTCTAAATCATAAACCCTTTGCATATAAATCATAAAAATAAATGTAAATTTGGCTCTTTTCATAATTTTATATCATGTATTTCACTACAATCTTTTAAAATTTCATCTACAACTAAAGTGAATGATTAATCACTAGAAATATTAAAAATATCAAGCAATTAAAAATATCATAAATGAAAGGCTCAAACTCTTCTAAATAACTATGAAATAATTCTACAAAAGTATAATTCATAGTGCCTTCAAAACAAAACAATTAACCGACAAAATGGTCCTCACAATTTCTCCAATAATCTTTTTACTCTTACATGTAAACAATAAAAAAGATCCTTAACATTTTATTAGTGTATTTTTTAGTCTTCTCTCACAATTACATCCAATTTTCACAAAATGGTGTTACTATGACCAAAATTTGATGAAAATTAGATAGAATTGTGACGGGGACTAAAAGGTATAGTAAAAAATATTAGGAACTTTTTTATTGTTTTAAATGTGAGGATAAACAAGATTATTCATCAATTTATGAAGGACCATTTTGTCGATTATCTCAAACAAAAATGCCAAATTAGCAGGGTGGGGTGGGGTTTTGGGGAGGAGGAGATAAGGTAAGAAAAGAAGAAAAAAAGTAATAATATTTTGATTGAGAATATAGATATTACTACCAAACTTCTAATAAAGAAGAATTGTTGCGAAAGAATAAAGCAATTAATTAATTATGAAAAAGCATGCCAATGAAAATTAAATTATTAAAATGTCTGCATGATATTCATGTAATTGTTGTTTTGAATAATTCAAAATGTGATAATTTGCGATTGTATAAAGAGATTGAATTTGGCAATGAAAATGAATAACAATAAGTAACTTAGTGAGTACATAAGCACCGTAATATATGAATAAAAAGAATCAAATTAGATGACAATGAACATATTATTTGTAACTATTTTTAATAGAAATTTTCATCTAACTCATAAATAGATACCAATAATAGATACAAATTATTCAACTCATAAATAGATACCAATTAATCAAATTCATATTTCTTTTTCGTGGTACATGCTAATAAATAGAGAATTTATAAGATACTACACTTATAAACTAAGCGAGAATTTAGAAGATTAAAAGATGCAAAGTTTAACCAATAATATTTACATACTTCCTTCTAAATTCTAATAATTAAAAAACTATTATTCTAAATTTTAGCCATTTTCAAATTACTAAAAATTAATGAATAATAAATAGATAATGCTTCTAAGAGTTTGTAAAATTTAAAATTTTAACGATATTGTAATTACTAAATATTAATATTAAAGGACAATAAATAACAATTTAATCCTTAATATTTGTAATAATTATATTGAAATTGACTAACAAAACTTTTGCTCTTATATAATAGATATATTTTTAAAAGATTAGCTTAAGTTATCAAGGAGGGGTGTAGAAAAATTAACTATGTATTGTTACCTAATCTTAACATTTGAGTAGATCTTGTTATTAAGATGACACTTAAACTTACATACCATTCAATGGTACTACCACTATTATATAAGGCTGCAAATAAATTGAACTACTCGCAAATTTGGTTAAATGTTTGGCTAAACTAGAAGTTGTCGAGCTCACATCGAACTCAAAATTACTCGAATAGACCTATGAGAGACGAAATTGAATCTATTAATATTAGGCTTGAAAGCTAAATTAACAAATAAAAAGGGATTGATTAAAATCTTATTGAGCCACTCATTCGAACCACTTGATTAGTATTATATAATCTTTTACATATATATATTTATAGAATATTGCATTTTCAAAAAAGAGTTGACTTTTAAAATGAATAGGTATAGTTATAATTAAAAAGTAAGGATAAAAATGTTAGCTTATGTATGTAATGATGTGTGCAGTGCTTCATATTTGAAAAAAATTATATTCAACTCAAAGTAAATTTTTTTTTGTGGTGATGAAGAGAGTATTATTTTTATTAATATCTATTTTATATAAATAATAATATTTTAATTTTTAAAATTAATACTCAAACTTGAATTTAACTTAACCTCAGTTAATTTATATTGAGCTTTCATTATTTTGAATCCGATCTTGAATATAATATGTAATATATATCAAGTCAACAAATTCAATTATTTCACTTTGAGCTCAAGTTCCATTGATGCCAAGCTCGAATATGGTCTTAGTTAGTTCAACCCACGTGAATATATTACGAAATATATCATACATTTTCTTAATTTGCCCTAAATTTTTGAAAAAATAGTTTTTAGAGCGTTGGATAATGATTAAACTAATTAATTAAATTTATTTTCCAGTAGCACTTCTAAAGAAAAAGGTTTATTTAAATCTTATCTTCAATCATAGTCTAAAACTATTGAACTTTGCCCTCAATCATAGTTACATCATTGAGTAAATTATTCTATTATCCCCTTTTAATATTAATAAAATATAGTGAGGTTACTTATAGATGACAATTTGGTAAAAAATCTTGAACCAAGATGTGCATTAGATGGTAATGTTAGGGAGTGTGGAGACGTTTACAAGGCACTTGGAAGAGTTAGTTTTCTATTTTATATCATATCCACCTTAAAAATGACTTACGTTGAGAGTAGAGTCCAATAGTGGGAAATAACACCACATGTCCTGTGGCATTCAATTGTGGCAAGAATGGCCGATACAACACGATAACATGACACGAAAGGGAACAAAATTAACACGATACAAAAATACTAAATTAACAAGTTCAGTCTGTGTTAAAATCGGGTCGAATATAATTAACTTGAAAATAAGCGGGTGAGTTAAGATGACGCACTGACGGTTGATAAGTCGACCTACTTAACCCATTTAGCAGAACAGAAGGAATGCAAATCCAAAATTGCCACCTCTACATTCAATACATACCCTTAAAAATTCAAAAATTGAGTACTGCTCATGCCTGGGCTTATACTGTAATTGTATTAGGTTTGCAAGGTAAATAGCTTTGGTCGATGGAATAATGTGGGCAAGGAATTGTCAACAAAATAATTTTAGGAATTGTCAACAAAATAATTTTAGGTTGCCCATCATAAAATTTTAATTTTAGCTTATAAAAAAATTAGAAGCAAACTATGATCTCTCGCAAACACTATAATTCATAGCAAATGATTGTAAGGAAGAAACATTGAAGACATTATGAATGGGCCAAAATTCAACACATTTTAAATACTTTATTCTTATTCTGGGAAATTTTTTTTACATTTTTATATCGTTAGATTTTTAAATTTTTTGTCATTATCAAACTATTAAAATGAGTCTAGCTTTTATCTTTTTATAAACTAATTCAATTAGTTAGATTAATTTAATTTTCATATAAATTCTTCTTTCATAATCCACTTTTGCTAATATTTTGATAACTAAAATTTGATATCTCAGAAAATTAAATGGATTCGAATGGTTTGTAGAAATGTTGGGCTAAAAATAAGTGATAAAATTGTCACTTATTATTAAATTGAATTTTTCATTGTGATTAATTTTTTTCCTTTTTTCCCTCTATGTTATCTTGCTTATTTTATGATATCAATATTTTTAAATTGTTATTTACTTATTTTTTACAAACTTTGTAATCCTATATACGTATATATATTTATAAATATTTTAATTTTTTAAAATTTTATTTATTCATATATTGATGTTTTGATTTTGTATCAGCAATTTTTTTTAAAAAAAATGGTAATATAATTACTTTTCTTTCAAAAATTCTTGGAAACATTTGCTTAGTGCTTTTTATTTTACTGTTAATAACACAAAAAAAATTTACACATTACAAAACTTTTACTTTTTATAACATATAAATTTATAATAAAATAGTACATTTTCTACATCACGATATCCTATGTCCAATTTTATTATAATTGTAACTCAACTCTAGGTTAAGATTTAAATAATTAAATGTTAATTTCTCCAGTTTTAATAACTTAATAAATTTCAGTTGAGATTCAAATTCAGATTTCATTTCAGATTTTAGATTTCATATTTTAAATCTTAAGTATTCCAGTTTTTATAAAAAAGACTAATATATTGGATTCAAATTTGAAATTTCAGTAAATAAATTTCAGTTTTATCAAATAGAGTATGAGACTATGTAAGTATTCTCTATCACCCTTGCTGAGTTTTTAGTGCTATTTTTAGAACTTAATTAGTAAATCAATATTTGGTGACGAATGTTAGTCACCAAATTATTCTAATACAAGAAGTTTAATTTTAAAATTTTTTTTTTTAAAAATATTTTATTTTTGATTGAAATTGTATAATTTAAATTAAAAATAAAAATAGGTTTGATTGTCCTATAATTTAAAAATATTAGTATTATACCGCTCAAAATAGAAAACAATTGGAAGGAGGGAGTATGTTTCTGAACTTCCTGTTTGCAGAGCACGCTCTCAGTTCTCCTTTCCGAAATCGAAACGACTATTTCCAATAACTGATTTTTGTTTGTGGGTTGGTACAATCTTTCCATTTCCACTTCTTGTTGCTCTCATTTCTTTTATATTCTTCAAGATTTACCCCTTAAGTTTCAGGCCCAGCTCACTCTATACCACCACTCCACCACCTAAATTATGTAAATTTAGAACATGTATGATGAATGTAATTACTGGGTTTTCAATGTCACAGATTCTTTTGAACAAAATTGCTTATAGAGAGTCCAAAGATTAAATTTTGCTTAATGGGTGTTTTTGCCCCTTTTTCTTTTCTTTGGGGGATTTGTGCAGAGACTTTTTAGTGTAGAAGAGCTGTCTGTTTACAATGGTAGTGATCCTCATCTGCCCGTATTTCTTGGAATCCTTGGGTAATATCTATTTTCATTCTTGCATTGGTCAAGGTTCTGTTCTCTTCTCTATGACGATTTTATGCTTTATTTTTTTATTTTGATTTTTGGGTTTCTTGTGGATGAATGTCAGGTCAGTGTTTGATGTAACGAGTCGAAAGAGTCACTACGGTGCTGGAGGGGGTTACAATCACTTTGCCGGAAGGTGCGATTTTTTTTTTTTTTTTTTTTTTTTTGCGCTTCATTTTCTGATGTTATCTTTCATTATATTTTTCCTACAATCATTTTTATGTACTTATTTCTACTTCATGTGTCATTATTGTTCTTTTTGTCGTGTACTTTTGTTGTGCATACTGCAAATAAAAAATGGATATCATAAAGCTGTGCCTTTAAGTATAACTCTTTTGAATGTTTTTGGCCCAAGTTCAGTTCAGTTCAGTTCTGTTCGCCATTTAAAATTGGTGTGGAGCAGTTCATTATTATGATTTTGCCAGATATGATTAAATGTGGACTCACTGCATTGTTTATATCGAGTGCTAATGCATTTCATAGAGTACAACTAAATCGGCTGCTTTGTTAACTTTTCTAATTGTAGGAGCTGCATAAGCTATTGTGCACACTAATTTTGATGCACTATACTTTGTGTTGCTATTGTCTTTTTATTTGTATACCCATACATTTTGCTTTCAAATATTTACACAGGGATGCTTCTCGGCGTTTGTTTCAGGAAATTTTACAGGTACTTTATTTCAATTATTTTCTTTAGTGTGTTGCTAATGTAATTCCTAGCTTGAGGCCTTTAATGTGATTAATAGGCTTCAATATTATGGGTAGTTAGGGCATTGATGTGATGGTTTGAACCAAACCAACTTTGGTACTTTTGCTAATTAGTGAATCTGCTAATTGGTAAGATGTCTTAGAATTCATAGTATCAACATGCTCTATTTGAATGGATTTGAAATATTGAGACATGAATAACCTGGGCCATGGAAGTGCAATTTTTTTTAAAAAAAAAATCCTGAATGCATAATTTTGTGTTTTCAGCTGTTTAAACTTGTTATCCTACTACTGGAGATCGTGCATGACTCAAATTTACTTTTGTTTCTTTTTGAAATCATTCTGAGTTGTCAATAGTTGTGGAATTGCGGTTTATGTTTTCATAGTCTTGCAAATCTTTACTTTAGTGAAGTTGATTTGCACTAATCTCTGGTGAATTTGATTTGTTCCACTTTGCGACTGCTGAAAAGTGTGTAGTGCTGTTCCTTGATCTCAGCCTTCTGCAGTGGGAAGTAGATGAACATCCATTATTGTTTCCTAATTGAGTTGTCTTTGGAACCTTAAGCAATAAAATGATTGCATTTTCATTCAGTGATCATATGGCAATATCCAGAAAAAATAGTTTCTTTTGTCCATGAGTGCCTGGGCATTTTCGGAATCATCCATTAAGCCATATTTTATTGGAACACGAATTCTAGATGTGACAACCATTTGAATTAACTGAAGTATGTAGCGTTCAGTTTGGGCTTGATGAATGTCCTGATAGCCATAGGAGAATGACTCATACACAGAATGTCAGTCTGTTGGGGAAATGTGACTGACATGTTCTCAGTAATAAAGCAAAGTAATACTGTTATGCGTTAGTGTGTGATGGTGTTTGTTGAATCAAGTGAATAGAATGATTGCTGTCAAACCCAAAACTCCAGTTGGCAAGTTAAAAGTGCTTAAGTATTGTTTTCACTTGGGCTTGACTTTTCATTTTCTGTTTTAACTTTTTTATTTTCTTTTTGGTAGTCAGTTGTTTGGCTTTTTTGAACTAAATTCTGTTTTCCTAAGATTATGAAGTTCCAACTTAAATTATAGATGTTCTACTTACCTGTCTTACTATACTAAAAACTTTTTTCCTTTAGTTCTCTAGAAAACATTCGTTAGCTTTCTGGATAAGATTGTATTCATACTCTTTATGCACATAAGATTTTAACAACTTGTCAAATGCAAGTTGTTGGGTATAAAATCATCTAATTACATCAAAGGGATTGGTAGGGAATGAGTTCCTGTTTGGTGCAAAAGTAGTTTCTTTTTTTTTGGTTGGGGGTTTCCCTTGTCAAAGTATTTGAATTTAGATATTGGATGGCATCTGATTAATAACCACTTTCCTTACTGTCCGACATGGAGACCTCTAGAATGAGTTCCTGTGCTGTGCTTATGCATATAGGGACATTTTATGATGTTTCAAAGGTTGATTAATTTTGAAATTCAACAAACTTCTGTGCTATAATTTTCCTCCTCCTGTTGGCACAAGTAGTGCTTTGTTTTGCTTACAGAATTACTGCAATTGGATGTTATATTTTGGCATCCATTTTCCATTACATTCTAACTAATAATGTTGTATGTGATAAATAATTATTTTTCTGTGCACATTTAAGTTCATTTTTCTACTCAATTATTGGTTTGTTTAATTTTAAAGCTTTGCTTTTTTTGAATAGTATATCGTGTTTTCTGCTCTAGGGATGGGCTCACTGACTCATTGCGTGGTTTATCCAGTACTGAGGTAACTAGAATTCTTTTTCTTTTACTGTATGTTGATTGTTTTTTCTGGGCTTTAGTCTGTTTGTGCTTCAATCATTTGCAAGCATAATCCTTCTGTGATCCCCAATTTGTTAAATTGGCATCTTTCTTGAATTGATTTTGTTTTTGAAATAGCTGGTAAAACATCTTTCTTCAATGCATTGGTTGTTGTTATTGGACTACATATGTAATAATTTCCATGTTTATTCACTTGGTCTTTTTGCATGACCTTCAACAATCCCTTGCACATATGAAGGATTATTGGACTACTTATGTAATAATTTCCATGTTTGTTCACTTGTCTCTTTTGCATGACCTCTGTGACCTTAAGCAACCTCGTTCATATGAAGGAAGTAGTTATTCCTGTACTAGTTGTAATTAGATGAACAACTTTACAAGTGGCAGGAGGTTTTGTGAGTCAAGTAGAGTTTGCTTGGCTAATGATTGCTGAACGAGCTTCATGTTTATCCTTCATTTACATATTTATAGGTGAAAAGTGTTGTTGAGTGGCGAGATTTCTATATCAGAACATACATGTAAGTGATGAATCTATTAGCTAGTTTTGTATTGTTCATTTCTTCAGGAAACCGTTCAAAATAAATGACTGATTGATATGTTGAATCCATGTGACTGACAATCTGATTTTTGGGCAAAAGTAGAACTTTGGTGCTACTGTAGTGATGGACGTTTATTTCTAAATTACTCACAAATTTAATCCAATTTCTTATTGCTTGAATATTGTGAAAAAATTTACTTAGCTGCTTTTCATCCACAATGTTGAATTTGTCGATTCTAGAATTTAAATAAATAAATATATATATATATTTTAATAATCTCTTCTAGAATGAAGAGGGAATTGTTCTAGAATTCTAAGAATTCTTACAAATCATTCTGAGGCCTTTTTCTCATTTGGGCCAAAGTGTACTAGAAAACCTTAACTGACAATTTTGTGGACTGTCTGCAGCATGATTCTAAAATAATTTCAGTCAGTGGTTTTGACCCTCAGCTACTAATCTGTATGACCAATAACCAGATTTGTCTTGGTTTTTCCAATGCAACTGTCAAGCTCGAAAGAAGTTTGAAGTCCTATAAGAATTCGTACATCAACTGTTTGCTGTAACAACATTCTTTTTCCATTTACTGAGTAGTATGAAAATTGATTAGAGCCAAAAAGAATGGATAGAGTAGTAGGAAAAACAAGAAAATGAATTTTCTGAAAATTAGCTAAATTTTATTATTTTTTTAAAATGGGGTTCTGATGAATAAGGATGGTACAGTAGGAATAGACTTTACAGAAGTTTGGCAAATGATTGCAATATTTACAAAATACGAGGAGGAAACAAAAGAGGAGATCCAATGGAAACATATGTGGAACACCAACTCTCCCTACAGTTGCTTCTGAATGTTGCACTGCAAAGGGATGCTCTTCACCAAGGGGGCAGAATAGAGTAGAGCATTAGTCAATGTTTAAAGTGCACAAGTGAGAATTAAGAATAGTTTGTTCTTCAACTTTAATATATAAAAGATTTCATACATCTAACAGTTTTTTATATACAAGTTGAGCACAGTATTATTGAGAGATTACTGGTAGGAACTGCCTGATGGACCTAATGTAATATTGAGGAGCATATTGGAATTAGTCAGTTCCTACCACCAAAGTTTTACTTCCTTTAAAAGGAATTCTAGGTGCAATAACACATATCGGTTTCTCTGGTACTTAATTTGAACGAGGTAATTTTGTAATTCCGGAATGTTATGGTTTTACATAGGACCCAGATTATTTCGAAGTGTTCATGCCACCTTAAAGAAATAAACTATCTTTGGCTGCCAAGCTTGCTATGTTCGTATTTGATCAGCCTTTAGGTTGCAACTGACAGATATGTTGGTAAGTTGGTTGGAAGCTACTATGATACGGAAGGCAACCTTACTAAGTACTTAAAAGGGGTTGAGGCTAAGGCAGCTAGGGGAGCTCAGCTTTTGGAGAAACAGAAGATTGAAGAAGCTAAAGTACCGAGTTGCAATTCAAGGTGGAGTCAGGATGAGGGTTCAGAGGTGAGATCTTTACTTTATTTCCTCTCGAATATTCATACAAATTAAAGCAAAAAGAACATAATTATAGTAGAAGAGAACTTTAGCTAGCAGCGACCAATGAGTGGAACAAAGCGACGAGTGGAGCCTTTTTGTGATATCATCTCAGCGGCGTCAAACGAGTTAGGAACTCAACGCTAGCGTTTATTCTTTCATTACATGCCATTTGAGGTCTCAATCGAGCCACTTTAGTTCGTTTTAGTAGTCTTAGTAATATTATTAGTCTTTTGTCCCTTTTTATGGGGGGTGTAAGTCCCTACTTGTTAGGGTGTTTTTCTTGATTTATTCGGGTATTTTTTCCAATTCATTCAGCTTTTTATTCTCTTTGAAGATTTATTTTTGTGAATTTAGTTACATTTAACACCACAAAATTCAATTAACTTTTAGCTATGTATATCATTTTTGTTAAAAAAAAAATCTAATTTCTCACCATTAAAAAACTTGCGGGTCTAATTCGGATTATTTATAAGTTATTTCGGGTCAAAAAAGCAAAATGGGTAAAATTGTAAATGATTTGTTCTCTGTTTTTCTTCTTCGCTTGACTGCAAATGGCAAATGCCTAGCCGATCAGTTTATAATGATCAGCTTCTTCTTCACTCGGGTTTTTGCAAAATCTCACCATCGATCAGCCTCAAAGCTAAACCCAATTGGTCTTATGCTCTGAAAAACCCACGAAAAACACAGTCCTATGGGTTTTAGAAAAAGTCTCATCGCTGAGAAGAATGGTGGAATTCGACAAATAGAGGTAACGTTCAAAGCTGGACGCGACCAACCTTTTGAAATTTGTATTTCCTCTTGATTAATACATGTTCTTTTGCATCAATTTCTTCATTGTGAAATGTGGGAAGTTCTTCAAAGAAAGAAAAAAAAAGGTAAAAAAAAAAGTGCGGGAAGTTCTTGTCACCCGCACGGGCCTTGATGGTTTCTTCAGAAAAGTCTGGTTTTTTCTTTTTGGGACCTAACTTATTTGTTTGAAATTTACATGGAATGAGTGTGAAAATTGCGATGGATTTTTATTTCTGAGTGCACCCAAGCTGTGCTTTTTCTTTTTTAACTGGATTCAGTTTTTTATTTAATTGTTGCTTGCAATTTTTTGATCTTCTATCTGTGCTAATTAATTATTCTCTCATACATAATATTATGAAATTGCTTTGGTAATGAGCTATAGCTGAGTTATTTTTCACGAAAAGGATTCTCTGTGAGTGGGGTTTATGGACAGGGGAAGTCAGGGTACCCTGCTCCTGCTAGTGCTGGAATATTTTCCCCGGTCGCCAATCCTGGGGCCAAAAAGAAGGCTAGTGTGCGAGAGCTAAAACGTAAGTGTCAGTTTTAGGAAGTAACTGATTTCTATTTTTGCCATTGTCAAAAACATGTTCAGGTTGTCGAAGATGGTTAAGAGTTTTTCGCCAATCGGCAGCTTGTTACTATATTTTCAGCACCTAATTACTGTGGAGAATTTGACAACGCGGGTGCCATGATGAGTGTAGATGAGACTCTGATGTGCTCCTTTCAAATATTAAAACCTGCAGAAAAGAAACCAAAATTCAGTTTTGGGAGTATGACAATGGCCAAGCCTGGAAGCTCCCCAACTTCCATTAATATTTTTAGCAGTACGACAACAACAAAACCTGGGAATCTAGGGCTTAAGGTAAACGAAGCGGGTAAATTTCCAAATTTGACGCAGAGGATGTAATACTACTTTCTTCCCTTGTACTTCTGGGCTTTATTTGGGAATGTTACCTACAGATGTTACACTATCTCAAAGACAATGGCAGAATGTTTCATGCCAAGTTCGGATCTCAATAGTGCATCATCCTCCTTGAAATTGTTTTTGGTGCACAAGCACAATTTTATTTTAACATAAGTTTAGAGCTGGGGAGCAATGTAAATTTGTAGCAATTAAGATTGCTTTGAGATTTTTCGTTGGCCATAAGAAAATCAGAAAAGTCATTCTGAAGAGCAAACTACAGTAGCAGTTGTTGTTGGTATATCCTTGCAGTGTAAAATTGAAGCTGGGAGTTCATTTTTGTTATGATATCCTTGCAGCAATTAGGATGGTCCACTGCACACAATTGTATTGAGTATGATAGAACTTGTTTTCGTTGTTATAGTTGTGCCTGCGTTTCTAATGGAGGAGCGACGATATATGATCTCAGGAGTCAGGAGTCAAAGAGTCGTCATAGAATGCATATTTCATTTTGTCCTCATCTGTTTTTCCGTTTTGCAGCTGCGGAGGCAAAAATTTGCCAAACAAAACCGGTCGCTATCACTAACGGCTACAAAGTGAAAGTTTGCCAAACAAAACCCGTAACTACAAACACTAACTGGCTACAGGTGAGACTATGCTCCGTTGTTGATGCTGCTCTTGTACTTGTTGTGACATGTATCTCTGGTGTCACCACAAGTGAAAGTTTTTGTAGTGTCTCGTCTTTTTGAATGAATGTAAAGTTCTACCTTGATATATAATATAATACTTACCTCTACCAAAAAAAAAATGCTGCAGCATATCCAATTTGCAGAAGGAAAGGAGAACGCATTCTATGATGACTATGCGGACTTCATTTATGTAGTCCATTGGAGGGAAAGGAGAGCACATTCAGACGTTAAAAGAACTGACATTTTTCTTGGCAGCTATCTGCTTTAATAGCTTCTGTAGATTCACCGAAATGTAGGATTAAAGCGGAAGGAAGATGGGGAACAGCAGCAACATGTTTTAGACACAGCGGCAAAGGCATTTCATTTGTTTTGTAGGCTAATTTTCCTCTTTCACTTCTACAATGAATTTGCAGGTTTGTTCATGGCCCTGCAGCCTAAAATCATTGCTTGTGGGAAAACAATTGCTGCTTTTTCTATGGCTGTTAGATTTTTTACACGACCTACTGTTATGACTGCCATTATTATAATGGTTTGTGCTTTTTTCATCAGTGATAGGCTTGGTTTGCTCTTTGATGATAAAAAAAAAAGAGCTTTTATCTTGTCTATAAAAAATTTGGAATTTCAATTTATATATAATTTTTCAATATTCAAACAAAAAATATAAATGAATTCTATCTTGATTTGATTTAGGCTCCATTTGGTGCCTTGGAATTAGAATTGAATTGGAATTGTAATTATGTATAATTGAATTCAATTCCACATAATTACAATTCCAATTAAATTCTTCTGTTTGGTAAATTAATTCAATTTCACATAATTACAATTTCAATTCAATTTTTCTGTTTGGTAAATCAACTAATTCAGTCCAGAAAATCAGAAAATCAATCCAGAAAACCAAAAAAACTAGAAAATCAGTCCAGAAAACCAGAAAATCAATTTTGAAAACCAGAAAAACTAGAAATTCAGTCCAGAAAATCAGAAATTTAGTCCAAAAAAAACTAGAAAATCAGTCCAGAAAATCAGAAATTCAGTCCAGAAAATCAGAAAATCAGTCTTGAAAACCAGAAAAACTAGAAAACCAGTCCAGAAAACCAGAAAAACTAGAAAATCAATCCAGAAAATCAGAAAATCAGTTAAGAAAACTAGAAAATCAATCTTGAAAACCAGAAAAACTAGAAATTCAGTCCAGAAAATCAAAAAAACTAGAAAATCAGTCCAGAAAATAATGTATGAACAAAACTCCATCCTAATCCACCGTCTACTGCTGTCTTCATAGTTATTGCCAAGAACTTAATTCAATTGGATTCACAATAATTTGGTGCAAGGCATGTACAAGAGAAAATGAAGCAACATAAATATTGCAAACAATGTACTTGAATGCAAATTTCATATATGAATACTTCTAATTTTTTAAAAAAGTGAAACGAAGTTAAATTGAGAAAAGGTTGTATGTTCCTAAAGATTTACACCTCAGGACTCCACATCAAAACTCGGTAGAAGATAAATAGTTGTTTCTCATTCCACATTGAGATGCTTGTCCATTTCTTTATACCTCTTTCGTTGCATTCATGATGCTTGAATAACAGACTTGACAAAGTTCTGATCAGCAACTCTACCATATTAGTTGTTCTTGGCTTTTTTTGATCAACTTCATCATTGCATCACTTGTTTTGAAAACGGTAAATGTGATCGCAGTACATATGAGCTGTCATGTTCAATGATTGAAGCATTGCTTCCCCACTTTTGTTGAAGCCAAACACACACAATCCACCATTATTCATGTCAATTACGCGGAACCTGAACCAATGCAGAGACTGTTAACCAAAACCTCTAAGGAAGGCAACAACCCTGGCATAAAACAAAATTGAAGCGGCAAGAAGCATCTTATGAAATAACAGCAGGCAATATAGAGATTATGTTCAAAGTTAATATTGTGTCATTGTCCTCATCATGCAATGACTTTGTTTTACAGAAAATCTATTTGGCAACTACTGAAAGAGGGATCATACAAGTTTTCGTTTTACTGAGGCAAAATACTACTGCCTGTCACATAACCAAGCTGTATCATACCATATGCATTGCGGTTTTGTTAAATACTGCATACCCCTCTAGTCCTAGTCCAAGGTGAGGTATTTGATAAAAAAGCAGAGTAAAGAATATCAGCGAATGCTTTCTATTTTTTACCCGACAGCCTTACATGTCGATTGCGATACCTCCGTAGGGATCAACAAGTTGGATTTTAGTCATTTAACTCATATAGTTAGATGATCTTGTGTTACCGTTTCTGTGATTCGGTGAAGTTTTATTACTCTCTTTGTGAGATGTAAGGCTTTGTATTTCATATTAATATAAATATCGTTTTAGTTAAAAAAAAAAAAAGTCAAGGGCCACGCAGATCAATGCTCTCAACATTGATTTGTGTGTTACAACCAAGAAATTTTCTCCCTGATTCACAATTTTACAGATCAAAGGACTTAGAAAGTTCAGTTCATGCACTTTTCAATGCAAAATAA
Organism: Gynochthodes officinalis; assembly: GCA_020080225.1. Lineage (NCBI taxonomy): Eukaryota > Viridiplantae > Streptophyta > Magnoliopsida > Gentianales > Rubiaceae > Gynochthodes > Gynochthodes officinalis. The sequence continues at coordinate 25,798,764 of CM034623.1, forward strand.
GAAACTACAAAGATCCTACAGGGGCAAATAAGATTTCTTTCAAAACTCAGATCCATCATCGAAAAGAATAGAAAAACTCAAACTCAATATAATAAAGATCAAAACTTCGAGCTTAAAGAGGAGATTCATATATGATTCTCAAACTCCCAAGAAGCACTAAAGGAAGTAAACATCAGATTTTCAAACCACGATTACATAAATATCAGAAAGCCATCAGAAAGACGAATGAAATAGGAGTAGAAGATTTAACCTCTGATATCAAATGAGTTCCAATAGACCAAAAGGAAGTAACCCAGATTTCTTCTGCAGGCTAAAGGAATTCAAAATCAAAGCCACGCTTTTAGCTAATTTCCACGCTTTTTAGCAGAGAATCCACTAGCAGCAGAGAAGACGATGATGACGACGGAGAGGAGGAAGGAGGATCGGGCAATTTTGGCTAATTTGACACATTTTGTTATAACCTGAAATTATTGAAATAGATTTGTAATTCTTAAATTTTTGTTAAAACAAACACAAGAATTGGAATTGAAACTTTCAATTCCAATTCTAAGTTCCAATTCCATGCAATCAAACAGAGCCTGAAGTGATTTGCAACACAAAAATTCAAATAATTTGAAATTTAATGTAATAAATTTAATTTTACATAATTATAATTATAATACAATTCTAATTTCAAGACACCAAATGGAGCCTCTAAGTTTTTTTTTTTTACATTTTCTTTCATCGAGCTTCGCTTTGAATGGGAAGGAAAAGTTTAGAATTTGAACCATGAACAGTGAATGTAGTTTTTTCATGTATCTCAAACTCTTACCAAAAAGAGGAAAAAAAACCTTCTTTTGAAATTTTAATTTTTCATTTTAAATTAATTTCTTATTATTTGTTAAATTCAGTTGGGTAGAAAGATAGCCAGAGACTTTAAAGCAAATGAGTAATTTTGAAAAATTTCCATTTTGCAAAAAAAAAAAAAAAAGAAAAGAAAAAGGGTAAAGGTTAAAGTCCACAAGGATTGTGAATTTTTCAACTTCTAATGCTCTTACTTTTGTCATAATGTGTTCTTTCATCAAGCTTTGGTCGAATATGAAAAAAGGAAATTTGAGAACCCAAACCACATAGACAAATTTCTTTCAAAATAACCGTTGCTTCTTTTCCATATAAACTGAGATTTTTTGTATTTAATAAATTTTTATTTTTTCAAAATTTCATAACTTCAATGTTTGTTATTATATAAGTAGAAAAAAAATTGAGAATTTAAGGCACAAAAGCATTTTTTTAAGTATCTCATTTTTTTTCCCAAAGAAAAGTGGTTATGTTTGGATTGTGTTTCATTTGGAAAAAATTAACCTTTTTTAAACAAAAATAAAACATCCAAATATATTTTTATTTCAAAATTCAAAATTCAAAATTCAAAAATTTTCTCCTAAATTCTCCTCACATAATTTAAAAAAAAAATTTCCTTTTATTTTCAATTTAAAATACTTTTTTACAAAGAAATTTTCACTAAAAATTTCACACATTCCAATACAAAATTTCTTAAATAAATCACAATTCAAACATAGCTATAGTGCAAGAGAACTGAGATTTTTTAAAAATTTATTTTCTTAAATTTATCAGCGTAATGTTATTTTTCATTGAACTAAAAAAATGGAATTGAGATATTTACTCTCTATCACAACTTCCAATGAAAAATGAAAGACCATATATATAGTTCACGAAAAGTGGGAATTTTTTTTTTTTGAAACTCGTTATTTTCTCAAAATTTCATTATTCTTTAATTTTAATTGGAAAGAAAAAGTAGAGAATTAAAGCCCAAATAAATTTGGTTTCAAAAATCTTAATTTTGCATCATAATGTGTTTGCTCATCTGGGTTTTATTAAATTAATTAAATAATAAAATATGATAATTTAAAGCAACAATGAGTCGTTTTTATTGAAGTTAAGAGTGCTTTCCTAAATCCAAACACGTAAGTCAAGATCCAACAATGAGTTGTATGTAATAGTAGTAGAATTTTCTTCCAATAGTGCTAATTCAAGATCCAAAACACATAAATAGAAATTGACTTGTTCGCACTATTAAGAGAAATTCAAATCATTACACATAGTAACAAAAAAAAGCATGCGCAATAGAGAAAAATAGCTGCAAGTATATAAATGCTCAATAAATTATTAGATTCAAATAATTAAACATTTAAAATATATTACAAGGTTTATTTGGCTAAGCTCAACAATATATTATCATAAAGTTAATGCCATGCAAACTTTATTAGATAATTCAACAAGACTCAACAAATAAAATAGTATTTTTGGATATACAAACATATTTGAAAAGGAAATTGATTATTATCCATAATGTTTGTTAGTTATACAATATCAACTAATAAACGTCACTTATTCATATAATTACAATAATAGGCATTAACACAATATAAATAAATGACTATAATTTACAACATGACAAAAAATTTTAATTAACTAGTTTGGCCACTTTGGTGAGTAATAAACTAATCATTTATATTAATACCATGTGTAAAATCTAATAAATCAAAAGAATTTTGATATTAATATTTTTAAAATCATAATATGACAAGAAAATAAAAATGTCTCATAATATCTATAAAAGAAATAAAAATAGAATAAATAAAATAATTATCATAAATTATATTATTAATTAAACTATTGCCATTCAGTTATATTTCTTATCACTAATGTGCACATAAACCAAGACAAATTATCATTCAATCTAACTACAAAATTTAATCCAAATTGATATGGGCTTCCAAGCAAATGCGTGAATCATTAGAAACACGTTCCTATTTAACCCATCGCAGATCGGGTATTGTTCTATTGAAATTCCTATATAAAGTTTGCACAGCTAATTGGACCGGTTAGGTATAATGTCACAGACATTCTTACATTGAGGCAATCCAATACCAAAGCCGGCCGAACTTTAGGCCATTCATTTGTTTTTTTTCTCAAGTTTGCTTGGACGTGTGTTGCATGCCTTCTCTATTGCATAAAGCACTTCTATGATTGCAACTTTTTTTCTTTTTTCTCAAGTTTGGTTGGACGCGTGTTGCATGCCATGGACACTTCTATGATTGCAACTGGAAAAAGACACAAAGCAACATAATATCTCTTCACTTTAATCATTACGGACCCACATGAATGATCATTATTATCCCTGTGAATTCACATGGATTGATTAAATCGGATACCTCATAAATCCGAATCAAAATTATTCCCTCAGTTCCGATAAATTAAATTTTACACCCATTATTCACAATCAAAATCATTAAATAAATTATTTATCCTCAAATTCATCTTTTGATATCACATATAAAACTTAAATTTCAAAATATAAACATAAAATAAAATTTTTGAATAAATAATTTATCACAAATAATTAAAACGTAAAAATTATATATCTAATGCGAAAAATATTATTTTAAGAATAAATTAAAAAATATCAACACTTTTGCTAAAATTAATTTTTTCCTCTTCACTATTTTTTTTGTCATAAACGATTTGATAGAAATAATTTTTTATAATCCAATTGAATAAAGAAATGACTAATTTATATTTTTAATATTTAATTTGGAACGTATAATCCAAGATCTCCTCACATCATTTTTAAAAAAAATTCTTTTTATTTTCCCTCCAAAATACTTTTTCTACAAAAAAAAAAATTTCACGCATTCTAATACAAAAATTTTCAAATAAATCACAATCAAAACATAGCTATAGTGCATGACAACTGAGATTTTTTAAATTTTAATTTCCATCATTTATCAGTATAATGTTTTTTTTTCTAATTACGATCCTACCTTATTATATAAATAAAATATACTTAAATTTACTCAAAAAAACTTTTTATATCTAAGTAAAATTAAGATTTATCGTTATATAAATAATTGAATTAGTTTAATCATGCATTTATTAGCTTTTAGCAATAAATAAATAAATTGAACATAAATACACTGCGACTACTATAGCAACTGAAATATTAAAAAATCATATAAGATATTATAAGAAATCAAAATTGAAATAAAATTATTTAATTATAAACTATACATGAATTTTTTGCCTATATTATTTTTTAAGATATACCATCAATTAATTATGATTGAATTTTGTTGGTTAAGAATAATGATATGACTAAGCATATTATTCCTTATACCAAACTTAGCCTATTTATATTATCACGGCTAATTTCTAATAATTGTACTAATTATAAGAGTTTGACATAAGAACTCAATATTGATTAGTACGTAGTAATTGGTTTCTTTGGTAAAGCATAGCAATTGAACTAAGTATATTTTTTATTGGCTGAGCCTAAGATTGGCTTATTCATGTTCATGCTTCTTAATTTAAAATAATTATCTTAGGACACCTTGAGATTTATGAATTTGCACATAAATTTAATGAATTTGCTCACATTATGTAACATCACTTGAAGTAAATAATTTCATTACCATTAAAATACACTATTGGGTAATGGTAATCAAAATATTTAACATTTATTATGAAGTATATTTGTAAATAAGAAAATAAGTAATAATAATTATATAGTTAAAAACTAGTTAAAATCAGTAATGCAAAAGAATGCACATTCATTTCACTTGTACGTCTTGCCATAGCACAGTCTGAAAACAGTATTATTGAATCATTGGCGGACAACTAAAATGCATTTTGTTTGCTTACTTTCTGTTTGAATTGCTGCTTTCAGGTTTGGTGTGATGATGGCTACCCACGGCTGGTGAAGCAACCAATAGAAATAGCTTTGACTGGGAAAATGAGCAAGCGATGTTCGTGTTATAAAGAAGATGACCTTGAACAAGAAGGATTAGAAGTTTACGAAGGTTGTGATTATTTTGCAAAAAAGTGTAGGCTATAGCTAGGTTAATTTTTAAATCCCGAAACGTTTTCTACACACAGTTCAGAGCAGAGTTTTATAGGGGATGGTTCCAATAGCATACCCAAAACCACAAAACACGAATAGATATAGTTGTGTTGTGTTGTGTCATGTAATATGTTTTAGGCGTTGAGTGTTGTGTATCATGCAATCAGTTTTGATGATTCTTTGAAACATAGTTATAAGTAGGGGCGATGTTTATTCATTTTTCTTTTATACTTGTAATTACTTTCAAATGCTAAAAGCTCATTATTGGAACCTGATTTAATCTTCTGAAGTTTTAAGTATTTGTTGTTTGAATGATGAATGCTCCTCGGTGTGAGTTTAATTAACCTGGTTCTTCACATCCTTAACCAGATTTGTGTATGTCGCGTCTTAATGAACATAGCAACAACATAGTGATCGCATTCGTAATAGGCTGTGCTTAAAGTAGGTGTTTTGTTATAAACTGAGCCATATGAAAAGCCTTTGAACCACAAAATTTTCTGGGTTTCTGAACATCAATTCTTCTTGTCCTGTAAGTTTTCTCTCTCGGGAGAAAGTTCAGTTATTCTCTCGAATAGGGAGAGTAGCGGAGTCTTTGGTAGAAGGTTTAGTTAGTCTTAAGCCAAGGTTATTACTTGGATTAGGGGTAACAGTAATAGGTGTTAGCTGACAGGGACCAGAAGTCTTTTCTCAAGATATTTTTACTTTGTGTCGGAAAGGAAACCGTTGCAGTCAACAACGGCTACAACACAGAGGCTCTAAACAAAATACCAACTCTAAACAGCAAATTAGTGCTAAAAGCTTAAGCTTACCCATCTGTTAATACAGCCAAAGGCCAGACCTTCTCACGGCATTCAGAGAAAGGGGAGAAGAACAACAACAAAGCAGTCACCGTAAACAGCTTCAAGGGAGCCCAGGGCAAACAACAGTATACGGGATGGACAGTGAAGAAAGTTTTGCAGGCGCAAAAAAGGTGGAAGAGTTGGTTCGAAAGCTGAAACTATCTAGGGATAAAGAAGGAGGAGTGGCGCTGATAGTAGGAGATGTAGTAGGAGGTAAAGAGGAAGGCAAGAAAAGTCTGATTGGCAAGATATTTGGAGGAAAAAAAGCAAATTTCTTAGGACTGAAGCATACTATGCAAGCGATTTGGCAAATTACAGATCCATTAAAAATAAGGAAAATTGGAGCAAATTATTTTCAGTTTGTCTTCTCAAATCAGGAAGATAAAAAGAGAGTTCTAAAAGGGAAATATTGGACGTTCGAGCAACAGTATTTGATTTTGAGGGAATGGACAGAAGATATCACACAGCAGGATATGGAGTTCCAACAGGTAGATATATGGGTACAAATCTGGAATCTCCCCCTCCATTGGCTCACTAAACAGACAGCATATCGCATAGGTTTAGTATTTTCGAAGGTTCGAGATATTATCATACTAGAGAGTGAAAGTACAGAAGGTAGACACATCAAAATGCTGGTAACAATGGACCTAAAGAAACCCTTAATGAGGGGGATAATGGTAAGACTAGAGAGCAGATCAGTCTGGGCAAAATTCAAATATGAACACTTAGCAGGTTTCTGCCATTATTGTGAAAAAGTTGGACATCAAGAGCAAGGCTGCATTACCAGGTGAGAAGATCAAATGCGAGGGGATATAATGAAAGGGCAGTATGGAGATTGGATAAAAGCCACAGGTGTTAGAAAGGAGAAAAATGAAAAATGGTATAAGGGGAACGTAGAAAGAAAGAAAGGGACTGACACCATTTCTAAGACTTTAGTAAGGGGAGCAGAGGCTAAAGAAACACAAGGAAGGCAAAATGGAAAGGAGATCGGGCAAGAAGTACAAAAAGAAGCAAGAGAGGGACAAGGGGAAGAGTTAGGAAAGAATGAAATGAGCAAAGAAATAAGGTCCAGGGAGAAGAATAGGAGTGGAGAGAACTTAGTATGTTGAAGATTGATCGATATTATCAAACATATGTGCATATCTCATATTTGTATATATCTCATATTTGTGTATATCATTTTATGATTTGTAATTATCGATTACCTTATTTAGCCTAGGATTTTAGCTTATAAATAGACATAAGACATTGTACAAATTTAATATAATACAAGAATTATTCAGTTAAACTCTCTATTTTATTTTCTTACATGGTATCAGAGCGCAGCGATCTAACCCTGCTTCTGCTCCAATTCTCAAACCCTCATTGAAGAGTTTATTGCTGTTTTTTTCTACTTTAAATTTTTTTCCAAAACCCTAATTCTAGCCCTCAAAATACCCGAAATACCCCCACCAATCCTGCAAATTCTCTTTTTCGCCGCCTTCATCCACCAAAGACCGAACTCCTTTTCTCGCCGTTCATCCACCAAAGACCGAAGTCCACCATGGCCGCCACTAGCGAGATTGTAGCCAAGACCTCCACATAGCAAAGATCCTCCCGTGATCCTTACCACCTCTGCCGACCTTGGGACAGAAGCATCGCTCCACCAAACTCACCATGAGGAAATTGGCAAGTTTGGAGCGACCAAAGTGACCGCCTTCTTGGCCGTAAATAAACTCGGCTTTCTCACGCACACTTGCACGCCCTCTTGATGATAATGTCGGGCCGATAAATGGGATCGGTGCCATATCTGCCGCCAAAACTTGGCTAACACATTGGCTGATCCATCCTTGAATCTATGGTGTCTCGGTTGCCCATCGTTGTTTCTATCCGAATACGCTCAAGACCTTTGGGCGTGTTTCTAGCTCTCGATTTTTCAATAAAACAAGCCATTGGAGAGTCCAAGCTTGCACGGCTGCTTCAAGCTCTCAACTCACGAATTTTTACCTTCGTCTCCAAGATCTTTGGACAGATTTGGATATCCATCAACCACCCATCCACGCTCTTGTGGTCACCGCCAATGTAATGTTAATGATCGGCCTAGCGCACGAAAGTGCGATCGCGCCATGAAGTTTTTGCTAGCTTTGCCGGACGATTTTCGCACCTTACGCACCAATATCCTTGCCCGTGAATATTTTTTGTCTCTTGAACGGCTTCACGCCTTGCTAAGCAAGATCTTCATCAATGGACCTCCATTGATGGCCGCCTTCTATGGCGCGGACGGATGGCTCTTGCAAGACAACAGCGCCACTCAATGAAGAGAAGACAATGCCATTTTGCAGCTGTTTTGTTGGGCCAAGTTCTTCACTAATTCATTCGGGCCGCCTCTACATTACTTCATTTTGGGCCACAATCTTCACCAAATTCCTTGGGCCAGAGTGCCCAATTCGGATCCAAAGATACAAGGGCCCAATGGGCCGCGCCCATTTTGCAACTATTGCAAAAAGCCAGGCCATGTTCGTGAGGCCTGTTTTCTTCTTGTGGGCCATCCCCCAAATTGGAAGCCCAAGCAGCGAAATGGATCAAAGAAAAAACAATCTAATTCTGGGCCTATAGTCCACAATGCTACCATTGCTAGTCCATATCCTGCTCCTGGATTTGGGCCTCTTCCTACTCCTTTTGGGTGTAATTCTCAATCCATGGACTCTTATGGCACTAATCCATATTCAGTCTGTATTTTGGGATCCACGACTCCTAACTCAGCATATTTATGGTGGATCGTCCCGCTTCACCTTACAACGGATCAACAATGTAAACTTGTCACCCTTCTAAATCGATGGGACCTCTGATTCAATCGCCAATTTTTCTGTATTACTTTACCTTCTAATTCTATTTCATCCGATTGGATTATCGATTCAGGTGCCAGTGACCACATCACTTGCAATTTGCCTATTTTAGATTCTTCTTTTCCCTGTGTCACACCCATTTCCATTATTTTACCTGATCGATCTACTAGTCCTGTCACACATATTGGCCACTATCGACCCCAACCCAATTTGCACCTCAAACATGTATTATATGCTCCACACTTTAAGCATAATTTGTTATCCATTCGTAAACTCACTCGTGATAATCATTGTGTGGCAATTTTTTTCGATGATTTTTGTGTCTTTCGACTGCACGACGAGTTGGAGCTCCGACGCCTCAGCAGGTCGGGATTATACTTTTATGTTCCTCAATTCCCGATTCGCTTTATTTAGTTTTTCAGAGTTATTTAGATTCCTTTAAAAATACTTCAAGTATTCAAAACAACTTTTCTAGTTGTAACTTGGTATTTTGCAATAATATTACTTATGATATTTGCATCGCCGCCTTGGTCATTCTTTTTAAAACATTATAATGGTCAATCAATTTCGTGTCCTCCATTTTTTCCTGTCCAATCTGGCCCTTTGGCCAAACAAACCCGCCATGCTTTTCCTACACTGACTAGTACCGCCAACTCCACTTTTGAACTAGTACATATGGACGTTTGGGGTCCTCATCGCTTCCAATCATGATGGTTCACGCTATTTTCTCACCATTGTCGGCGATTTTTCTCGTACATGGACCTTCCTTTTACATTCAAAATCTCAAGTTTTTTCCAAAATTCAACTTTTTATTTCTATGGTATTTACTCAGTTTGGCTCTTTGTCCGTCGATACGCTCTGACAATGGGACGGAATTTTTTTCCACTGAGTGTCGCTCCTTCCTTGCTAGTCAAGGCATTATCCATGAGAGCTCCTGCGTATATACTCCTCAACAAAATGAAGTAGTTGAACGCAAACATCCTCACTTATTAAATGTTGCACGAGCTTTGATGTTTCAAGCTCACATCCCACCTCAATTTTGGGGTGATTGCATCCTCACCGCCACATACATCATTAGTCGGTTGCCTTCCTCCTCCATCCACGGTCGTAGTCCTTTGAACTACCGCTTAACAAACCACCCGCTCTTGACCACCTTCGTGTTTTGAATGTCATTGTTATGCAACTACCATAGGAGCCCGTGACAAATTCAGCCCCCGTGCCACTCCATGCATTTTCATGGGCTTCCCTCCTCACCAGAAGGGTTATCGTCTGTATGACCCCTCTTCAGGAAAATTTTTTGTGAGTCGAGATGTGATTTTTCATGAAAATATTTTTCCTTTTTCCTCTTCATCTTCAGTATTGTCCCCCGCAGCCTGGCTCGATCCGACACCTCCACCAGATGGTCCGACGACACTCACTTCGATATCCCTATGGACACACCAACTTCTCGGATGAGTCACCCTCTCCCGCATCCCCGCTCCTCCTATATCTTCTCCAGCTTGCCGACTCTTCTCTCGCCCATTCGCAGACACAGATCCCACTTAGCCATCTCTCTCCGCTGCTCCTGCCCTTCTCGACCTCCTATCCGAGTACCGATTATCTTTGCCCTACCTTACCATCCGCCTCGTATTTCTCCTTTATCCCATCTCTAATTACCTTTCCTCGATAATCGCCATCCTTCAGACAAGACTTTATTGCGCTCCATCTCACCATCCATGAGCCTACAACCTTTCAGACGCCGTCACTAATCCTCATCGTTATCGCTATGCAAAAAGAACTTAATGCCCTTCAAGCAAATCATACTTGATGTGGTCCGCTTCTCCGGTCGTCGCCCAATCGGGTGCAAATGGGTTTACAAGGTCAAGTATCATGCCGATGGCACTCTTGAACGATACAAAGCTCGCCTTGGGCTAAAGGTTTTAATCGAGCGTGTCGACTACAAAGGATACTTTTTCTCTTACTACTAAGCATGTCATTGTTCGCTTCTTCTCACCATTGTCATTGCTCATGATTGGCCTCTTTTTCGGATGGATGTTCAAAATGCTTTCTCCATGGTGATCTTTCGTAAGAAGTGTATACGGAACTCCCACCGGATTTCGTGACTGTGAGCCTTTAGTCCGCCGATCATGAAATCCTTATATGGACTAAAGCAAGCATCCCGACAATGGAAAGCCAAATTTACTAGTGCTCTTCTCCAAAGATGGTTTTCAAAGAAGCCTCACATGACTATTCATTATTCACCAAAGTTCGTGGTACCTCATTTGTTGCATTATTTATCTATGTTGATGACATCTATAGTGATTATCTATGTTAATTACTAACCTCAAACAAGATCTCAATGCCACATTCTTCATGAAAGATCTCGTCAATCAAAATTCTTCCTTGGTCTTGAGATTGCTCGATCTCCGCATGGTATCTCAATAAGTCAGCAAGTACATCTTAGAGCCGATTGAGGTCGGATTGGCGTGTTCCAAACCTTCACTTATTCCTACGGAACAAAATAAAAATTCACAAGCATTGAATATGACACTGGCTCAAATAAGCAAGTCCATGATCCGCTTGAAGATCCTTCAAGATATCGTAGGTTAGTTGGTGGACTCATCTACTTAAATCTCACCAGCCCGATATTACATTTTCGCTCAACTTAGTCAATTCATGCATCATCCAAGCAATCTCATGGAAGCCGCTTGAAAGTAATAAAATATCCAAGAGTTGCCCAGACTTGGTCTTCTATTTCCATCCTCATCAAAGCTTGAATTACGAGCTTCAGGATTCGGGACATGGCACATGCCCAATGACAAGAAGATCCACCACTGGTTTCTGATCATGCTTGGCAATTCTTTAATATCTTGGCGTACAAAAAGCAAATCACTGTCTCACTTTCATCTACCAAGCAGAGTATCGAGCCATGCAGTTACAACTAGCGAGATAGTGTGGATCATGGGACTACTCCAAGATTTTGGCTTTCACATTAAAAACCCGCTTTACTTTATTGTGACAATGAAGTCAGAGCAAAAAATAGCAAAGAACCGATTTTCATGAGCGTACCAAACACATTGAGGTGGAATGTCACTATGTAAGAGAAAAGATTCAAAGAAGGTATCATTGCAACACACCACATCTCCACAAAGGAACAACCAACTAACTGCTGACTAAAGCGCTAAGCAAGGACAAGACATTGGCATCTACTTTCCAAGCTTGGAGTTTTGATTTATACAAATCTCCACTTGAGGGGAGTGTTGAAGATTGATCGATATTATCAAACATATGTGCATATCTCATATTTGTATATATCTCATATTTGTGTATATCATTTTATGATTTGTAATTATCGACACCTTATTTAGCCTAGGATTTTAGCTTATAAATAGACGTAAGACATTGTACAAATTTAATATAATACAGAATTATTCAGCTTAAACTCTCTATTTTATTTTCTTACATAGTACTAGAGAGAAGAGAGGAAAAGAAGCTACGGGACGGACAAGTACTTCACCACAAAAGAGCAATATGATATACATGTAGTGGCAATGGAGGAAGATCTGAATCAGGTAAAGGAAAAAGAGAAGCTCCAAGGTAATGGGGATGATACATTGGTGAATATACCAATAGAAAGTACAACAGTCGGCAGCAGGAATAGAAGGCAAAGCAGTCAGAGAAAAGCAAAGGTTATAGATGAAAAAGAGATTACAGAAGAAAGCAAGAGGGGAAATTGGAAGAGAGCAGAAAGAACAGCAGACCAGAAAATGGATAAAGAGGAGCCAAAACTCCAAGGTGTGCTCAGAATAGGAGACAAAAGGATAAGAGGAGAACAAGAGGAGAATTCAGAAGGGGATGAAACAAAGCTCATTAAGAGAATGAGAAAACAGAAACAGGAAGTAGACAATATGTTCAAGGTGGGAGAAACCAGCCATAAATGGTCTCAAAGTGATCAATGAGAGTATGTGTGTGGAATTGTAGAGGTTTGAGAGGGCCCTCTACAATTTCTCAGCTGAGGGAGGCTGTGTACTTCCACCGACTAGAGCTACTATTCATTTCAGAAGCAAAACAAAAACAGAAATTTGTAAAGACAGTGTGCAAAAGATTGAAGTTACATAATAGATGGGAAGTTGTGGAACCAATAGGAAGGAGTGGAGGCCTGTTAGTTTGCTGGGCTGCTTCAATAAAAATACTGAGCTGCATAACAAATTCATTTTCCATTCAACTGGAATGCCAAACAGAAAGAGAAGCAGGGAAATGGTGGGCAGTCTTTACATATGCATCTACGTAACGAAAGAAGGAAAGAGCAATGGCAGTACCTAGATAATGAAAAGAGTAAATGGGGAGAGTTGTGGTTCATGGGAGACTTCAACGACATAATTGATCCAGAGGAGAAAAGGTACAAGAAGGAGATCAGGCACAAGTCGCTTGCAATTTAATGATTTCATTCGAAAGATGGAAATGGTTGATTTGGGGTTCATTGGACACAAATATACTTGGGCAAATAATAGGGAGGTGAAGGATATGTAGATGAGAGACTTGATAGATTCTTTGTATCACCCTAATGGATCCGAAATTTTAATGCTAAAGTCTATCATAAGGATAAACAAGCATCCGATCACAAGTTACTCATGATGGATACTAAACCTACTACACAGAGGTTTAAAAGATTCCTTTTTGATAAAAGATGGATTAAGAAGGAAGGGATATTGAGAGAGTAGAAGAAAGTTGGCAAGATACAAAAGAGGATTAGCAATGTACCAAGTATGTGGGAAAATTCAGAATGCCAAAGGGATCTACTACAATGGAGCAAACAAATGATCAAAATACAACTAGGAAAATCAAACAATTTAAAGAGAGGATGGAGATTTTAAGTAGAAAAGGGGATCAAGGACTGGCTACTATGAGGGAGATTAAAGAGAGAATTAGATACACCTTACAGTTGATGAGGAAATTTTCTCGCAAAGAAAATCCAGACATACAGTGGCTAAAGGAGGGGGATAAGAACACCAAATTTTTCCATGCAAGGACTGTTCAAAGAAGGCAAACCAATGGGATAAATAGACTAGTGAATGAGCAAAGGGCTGTAAAGGAAAAGAAAGAAGAAATACAACAGGAGATCACATATTATTTTGCAAAGCTCTTTACATCAAATGATTCTCAAAAAGGTCAAGAAGGTTTGGAAGGTATCTCTACATCGGTTACACAAAATATGAACATAAACCTAACCAAACCAGCAGAAGATGCAGAAATCAAAACAGCATTGTTCCAAATGAACCCAAACAAAGCTCCAGGTCCAGATGGTATGTCTCCTTTATTTTTTCAGAAATTTTGGCATGTGGTTGGAAATGATATATGTGTAGCTGTCAAAAATTTCTTTTGTAGAAGCAGAATGTTAAGACAGTTAAATCAAACATTAATCACATTGATTCCGAAAGTGCATAATCCTACTTCTATAGCACAATATAGGCCAATTAGTCTTTGCAATGTTGTGTATAAAATCATATAAAAAATTTTGGCTGAAAGACTTAAATTGTGCCTTCATGATTGTATTAGTCCTAATCAAGTTGCATTTCTTCCTGGCAGACAAATATATGATAATGTAGTGGTAGCACATGAATGTTTTCATACTCTCCACTCAATGAAAAAAAGGGAATAAGGGGTATATGGCATTAAAAATTGATATGGCTAAAGCATATGATCGTGTGGAATGGGACTTTTTAAAAAAAGTGATGAGGAGAATGGGTTTTGCAAGAACCTTTATAGAGTGGATTATGCAATGTGTGAGTACAGTTTCTATGTCCTTCAATATAAATGGTGAAAAGTGTTGATACATTAAAACCTCAAGAGGACTTAGGCAAGGTGATCCTTTATCACCATATCTTTTTTTGCTTGTGACGGAGGCTCTTTCAAACTTAATTAAACAAGCAAATCTAAGAGGGGATTATAATGGAATGAGAGTGAGCAAAAATGGCCCTATGATCACACATTTATTTTTTTGCAGATGATTCCTTACTTTTCTGTGAAGCTAACATGGAACAGGTACATAAATTGAAAGAAATGCTGGAAACATATAGCACACATTCGGGACAACTAGTTAATATGGAGAAATCAGCTATATTTTTCAGTAGTAATGTGTCAATGACTCTAAAGGATACAATCTGCAAAGCACTAGATGGAGTGAAGGAACAACGTAAAGCCAAATATTTGGGACTACCAATGCATATTGGAAGATTAAAAAGAGAAGTCTTCAACTATGTGGTGGAGAATGTAACAAAAAGAGTCCAAAGTTGGAAGACAAGATTCCTAAGCCTAGCAGGTAAGGAAGTTCTGATTAAATCTGTACTTAATGCTTTGCCAATATATATTATGAGATGTTTTAAACTTCCTTTGGCAGTATGCAAAGATATTAGTAGCATTACAGCAAAGTTTTGGTGGGGAAACAATGAGAAATGCAAGAAAAAGGTTCATTGGAAAGCATGGAAAAGCCTCACAGAACCAAAATGCAAGGGAGGATTGGGTTTCCAGGATGTACAAAGATTCAATGAAGCATTGTTAGCAAAGCAGCTATGGAGGGTAATCACTCAACCCCATCTTCTTATGAGCAAAATTCTCAAAGCAAAATATTTTCCTCAAGGAGGGTTGTTGAAGATGGAACTCAAAAAAAATAGCTCATGGCTATGGAAAGGGTGGATGGGAGCAAGGTATCTATTACAGCAAGGAGCAAGGTACAAGGTGGGAGATGGTAAATCGATTTGGATCTAGGAGTCTCCTTGGCTTCCAGGTACCAAAGATTTTAAGCCGAAACCAAACAATCCCAATATGGAGAAGGTAGCGTGGGTAAATGTGCTGCTCTTGAAAGAGAACCAAGGCTAGAACAAAGAGTTGATCTCTAATGTGTTTGAGAGGCAAGAAGCAACAGAAATCATTGGATTACCAATTGGACCTGCAGGAAGCAAAGATCAGCTATTATGGCAACAAAATCCGACAGGCTACTTCACAGTGAAATCGGCATATCAACTTAGCATGGAAGGACAGAAATTCCAGCAACATAGAGATGCATCTAGCAGCAATGAGAGACTAAGAAACGCTATGTTGAAGTTCAGTTGGAAGTTGGACATCAAAACCAAGCTGAAACACTTCATATGAAGGTGCTGCCATGACATTCTGCCAACAAAGAAAGCACTTCAAAGGCGAAAGATGATCATAGACACAATCTGCCAAATGTGTGTGAAGGAAGAAGAGAGTCTTGAACATGCTTTTTTTAATTGCTCTAGAGCCAAACTTTTTTGGCGAATTGCTCCAGTACAATGGCACAACATTGGACTAGAAGTGAGGAGTTTTGAAGAGTGGTGGCAACAGATCAGCAGCAACTCAAACACTTTCATGGGGCAAGAAAGAAGCCAACTAACTGTTTATCTATTATGGATGCTGTGGAAATCCAGGAATGCATGGCTGTTTTCGGGTGAATGGATGAAGGAAAAAACAATAGTTGATAGGGCGATAGACGAAGGGATGGAATTCAATAATACAATGAACATTGGAAGAAATGTGTAACTAGGATTGTTTTGTAAAATTGGTCAATGGTTACTTTAGCAAAGATTATGGCTCCTACTTAGGATACAGAGTGGCTTAGGTAAACTTTCAAAACTAGGAAGGTTAGTTAAGCCACTGGGTTTCTAAGTAAGTAGTTTAGAAGTGTAGGAAAATTGTTGTAAGCCTTGGCCAACTAAAAGAGCCAAGGAGGGTTCTAAATTTGAAGAACCATTGTTGTATCAGTCCACTTTGGAAACAAAGTCTATATAAATGAATGTTTTCTTTGGAAAAAAAAAAAAAGCCATATGAGAAGAGGTTGAAATTTATGACTACAAATCCTCCCTAAAGTAGTAATGTTGGAAATTCAAAGTCATATGATAGGTAAAACCGGCCTATTTTGAGGATGTGGAGAATAATGTTGTTGAAAATTCTGATTTATCAAGTTGCAAGTTTTGTCATAATTCAATTGAACTTTTCGCCTTCATAACAAGGAGAATATTTTTTGATGGCTGTTAAAAGCTATTCACCAAAGGGGTACAAGACTTCTAAAATGCTGGAAGAATTAGAGTGATTTTTTTATGTTCATCCATAATCACATACATACGAGGTACAATTTACATCGTAATTATTATTAAAAAGTAAAAAAAAAAAATCAATTTGTGACACCACAAGTTTACAACCATTCACTGTAGTTGAGAAGTGAAGTGGGAAACGGAAGAAAACATTGGCATCTCTACTTATGTTTTCACTTGCCAATGGGAAAACATTGCCAACGTTTTCTTCCCTTTCCCACTTCACTCCGGTAGGTGACTGTGATTAATGCCAACTTTTATTTACTTGTACTATAGCAACGTGCATCGCATTAAAGTTTTCTACAGCAATTATTGTACGATTGGGATTATAATTTTGCGATGACTGGATTCCAGGATATCCATGCAACTCTCCAAGACTCCAACAAAGGCCCTGCCAAGGCTGCCATTGCCCACATGCACCGTCAATGCACGTTTGTAAGGATGGAAATGAACGTCTACATTAATGCGTGGGCCAAAGCAATACAGTAGTGCAGAGATTTTTATGTTTTTTTCTCCGACAGATGACAATACATAATTTTGTTTTGTTGCTTTGGACAAATGATCATAAAGATTTAATTCCAATTTTCCACTTAATTATCATCAACCACACATTTGGTTTTATTTTTTTTTTGGTTTGAAAATTGCATATATGAAAGTTTTTAGGAATGATTATAATACTTCAAACCCCTTTCATTCTAATTCCAACAAAATTAGGTAATCGCTAGAGAAAGCTTAGCGACTAACTCCAAATATTAGCTTTATATATATTTAGATGAGAGGTTTATATGAGAAAGAAACCAAAGAAAATTTGATGAGAAAATATAATTTTTTTAAAGAAACAAACGTTAGGAATATGTCGCAAATTGACCATAAATTTAATAAACATTTTATTTAATAGGCACAATAATAAATCAACCTACCTAACTATTTTAACTACTTTATAAAAGGAAGTAAGTAGGATATGAGGATATAAATTACTAAATCATCAATCACTTGGTCATGCAAAAGTTAGGAAATAAGCAGTAATCCAAAATTAGATATAATTATGTGACTTGTTAATCTACTTTGTCTTATTATGTGATGAAAATGTAATTTGATAAATATTCAGTAGTTAGTGAAGACAAAGTACTAGGACAAAGTATTTCTCTACTCTATCATTTGTTTTAAAATTTGGATTACATACCGTGTATATCTTTTTATTATTTAATTTTTGAGTAATAATATTTATAATAATTTTTATAATGACTTTTCATAATGATTAATGTGGTAAATATAAAAAAATAAAATTATTTTTTATTTTTTAAATAAAGTAATGAATATATTTTGTGTATTTATACTTTTCACATTATTTATTCTAAAAAGTGATTAAAGTAATCATTATCCTTAATTTTTACATGTAATATGTAGATGTATAAATAGTTGTAGATTGTTGAGAAAGAAAGTCATACTCTAGATATTATTTCATTTATTTGTGTCTTTGTCCTTTGCTTGGAAAGCTTTAGACGCGCATCTATTTGCCAATCCCAAAGAAGTAAGAATATGCCATGCATATACTCAGCTGTTGACACAATGTGTTCTTGCAAGTGTCAAGATGGCCCACGCTAAATAAGGAACTCTTTGGGCGATGCCATACTCTACTCTCTCTATATATACTTATGAACGAACTTGTTTTCGATCATTGAATTAGCACAAATAAACACCCATATCATATATCCACACAAACAAACAAATTCTTAGCAATGGCCGAATGGCTTGTTTCAAAGATAATAGACCAGTTGAGTGATGGTGCCTTTACAAAAGTTTGGGAACGGGTGAACCTACTGATGGGGCTGGAGAAGAGGTGCGTAATTTGACCCTAAGTTGGTAACAATACAAGGGTACTACAAGATGCTGAGAGGAAAATGCTAACGGATAAAAGTGTTGGGAAATGGTGGAAAATCTTGAAGATATCACTTATGAGATGGAAGATGTGTTGGAGGAATGGAATATTAAAATTCACGATCAGAACCTGAATTAACAGAACAATGATGTCAATACTCTTGAAGGTGCGTTCTTTTATCTTATCTCTTTGTTCTCGTCTTAAAGAAGTTCCGGTACGTGATGATATTGCTTTGAAGATTAAAGAGATCAATAGTAAACTAGATTCCACATTGACAGAGGCAAATCAATTTAACTTTGTTATTGCACAAAGTGCGCATGTGGATTATAATGAATTTAGGCGGCCTATGACTACCTCCACTTTTGATGAATCAAAGGTGCACTAGTCGAGACTCGATAAGGAAGTTCTACTCAAGCACTTATTTTCTGAGAGTATGACTAATAATAGTAAAGAAGTTGAGAAAGATGGGGTTAAAGTTATTTCTATAGTGGGAGTTGGGGGTAGTGGAAAGACCACATTAGCTCAAATTCTATACAATGATAATAAAGTTCGAAACATTTTGAACTTAGAAAATGGGTTTGTGTGTCGATCCTTTTGATGTGAGAAGGATTGCAAACGCTCTCCTTGAGAGCCCAGAAAAGAGCAACATTAATGTATTAGAGTTGGAAACATTGTTCCAACGTATAAAAATACTTTTACGGGAAAGATTCTTGTGTCCTTGATGATGTTTGGACGGAGAAATACTCAGATTGGGAGCCATTAAGGGGCTTAGTCAAGGATGGTGCTCCTGGAAGCATCATTCTTGTGACAACTAGGAAGGAGGTAGTAGCAAGAGTGGTACACACCCATTACATGCATACTCTAGATCGAATGTCGATTCAGATTTGGTTAATATTGAAAAGTATGGCAATCGTTGGAAAGATCTGAGTTGTGTGAGAAAGTGGAGAAGATTGGGCAAAAAATTGCTAAAAAATGTAAAGGCTTACCACTTGCTGCAAAGATTTTGGGAAGTCTTTTGCAATTGAAAGACACAGTACAAGAGTGGCAAGAAGTTTTAAATAGTAAAATATGGCAGATGGAGGAAGCATCTGTGGATCTTTTCCCTCATTTCTATTTGAGTTATAACGAGCTATCTCCTCAATTGAAAAGATGCTTCTCGTACTGTGCTGTCTTTCCTAAAGACACTGAGATGAAAGCTGAGGAATTAGTAAGATTGTGGATGGCACAAGGTTATCTTGGTCCTTCAAGTCTAACAGGTGATGATAGGATTGTGAATGGTCGTAAATATTTGAAAATTTTGGCAATGCGTTCTTTCTTTGAAGGGTTAGAAAGATTGCCTTGGGATGAATCAGAATTGTTGGTTGCAAGATGCATGATATAGTTCATGATTTTGCACAATTTCTCACAAAAAATGAATGTCGTGCATTTGATGAGGTTGAGTGCCAAGATATAGAGACTAAAGGAGGACACTTATCCACAGAAAGAATTCGTCACCTAACATTGCTTGGCAAAACTAAGTCAATAAATTCTTCTGTAGTTCTTGACATTGAAAAGGTGCGAAGTTTTTATGTCACTCGTCTTGTTGAGCCTCCCCAAGATTTGTATAGCTGTTTAAGATCTGTGAGGTCTTTGAAATTGTCTGGCTGTCGATTAGGAGAATTGCCAAAAGAGATAGGAAATTTGATTCATTTACGATTCTTAGATGTCAGTTGGAATCCGTTAAAGGAATTGCCGGAAACAATATGTGATTTATATTATCTGGAATCATTAGACGTTCATAGGTGTGACAAACTTCGGTGCCTTCCTCAAAGGATTGGAGATCTTGTACACTTGAGATACCTTCTCAATGGGAGGACACATGGTGTAAAACAAATGCCAACGGGGTTAGACAAGTTGACTTCGCTTTGGAGTTTGACCAAATTCATTGCTGATGGTGCACCGTCGAATGACATGGCAAAGTTGAAATACTTGAACCAGCTTGAATACTTGGGAATTGATGTTTGTGGGCAAGTAAATTTTGAGAATGCTCACCTGGGGGAAAAAACTAACTTGCAAATTCTGTATATATATTTTCAAGTGGAGAATTTAGAAACTACAAATTCGACCGAGATGATGGAACCACCTCCAAATTTACAGATGCTTTGGCTTTTCGGGTATCCAAGACCCAAATTATCGAAGTGGATTGCGGCGGCTAACTCTCTCATCAATTTGGAATTGACCAGCTGTCATATTTCGTCATTGCCTGCTTTGGGACAGCTGTCATCACTCCAGTCCATTCAGCTTGACAGTCTTCCGAAGCTAAAACATATAGGTCGTGAATTATTTGGACTAACTGATCATCTGCAGGCACAAGGCCCAGGTCACCATGATGACGACAATGCTAAAGTAACAGCATTTCCCAGTTTGAAAACATTATATATTTCAGGTCTATCGAATTGGGAAACATGGGAAGACATAAGTGAAGAAGATGAAGAGAAAATGAAGAATGGCACTGTCTCAATTATGCCACGCCTTGAGGTGTTACATATCTCTGGATGTAAAAAGCTGAAGGCACTGCCACATTATCGGCTCCTTGGGAAGTCATCATCGCTCAAATCATTAACAATTCTGGGTAGCAAACAATTGCGTGTGCGGTACTCAAAGAAAACCGGAGCCGATTGGAGGAAGATAGCACACGTTCCAGAGGTTATCATAGATGGGTAAGTTTTCCTCTGCATGAATATTAATTTGTTTTTATTAATTCTTTAGTGGATGATAATGTTGAAATCCCTCCCAACTATAGATAGTCATGAATTTCATTTTGATAATGATGATAACAGAGCACGAGTCATATTCTAGCCCAACTAGATGGACGGACGGACGAAACTTCTCCAAGTTTGTAATTTAATTTTCTCCATTTTCTTAATACTCTTCCGTTGATTATTTACGGTTTCTGATTACTTATGCCCTTTTGGTTCCTTTTTGATCTTCCATATCCTTGATTTCATAAAAGGAGAGCTAGTTGCTATGGGCTCAAAAACTGCTGCCGATTCCAAAGGATGGATGGATCCATGCATCAACTTCATCTTCTTCTTCTTAAAGCTAGATTTGCTTTGCTATGCGCACACATCTGATATGGAGAATAACTGGCAGTCCTCTTTATTGTTATTATTTTTATGCTGGTGGTTGTAATTTGCTACTGCATTTTGAATACTCTTTATATTGTTAGTGTTATTTGTACGTGAGAATGGTGATATTGCATATCGTTTGTATTGACAATATTTAGTTATCAGTGATCTTTTAACTGCTTATTCTTTAAGTTAATTACTGATAGAAATGTAGTTCCACTGCAAAAGTTAAAGAAAGAGTTCATCATCTTGCATACTTAAAATTGAGTAAGAATGGCCTGAGATCTTGTTATGGTCAAGAAAAATATTGGTACTATTATTTCTTGTTGTTCAGAAATGGATTTCATATTTGATTGCCAGTCACTTTACTATTGAGAATAGCCTCCAAAATCTAACTTGCTATTTAGAAATGGAGAAACCAGGCACAAAATCAGTGGCTGGTCAAATTTCTTAGACATGGCCTTCGTGTTTAGGCATGATCAAACGTTGTTTATGCTTTCGAAGATGGCCTATGTGGTAGTCATGTGCAACAGATATGGGGAGCGAGAAAGAAGACGACAAGCTTCCCATGTCCTATGTTGTCGGTGATATTCTGATTGCCTGTCACCTTATATAATTTAAAATTGTAATTAGTGGATGTAATGCTGGAGCTCATGTTGTGCCTTATTTGTTATTTTCTCAGTAGTATTCGGCAAGATGTGCCTATTCTTGTCATGATAAGCATGCTCGCATGTTTTTGCTTTCTGGAGCAGCTTCTGGTACTGGCTCTCTCTCTGTTTAATATCATTATATTTCCCTTTGTAGTATTTTTTTGCATATAACTTTGCAAAGCATGTTGCTTAGTTTCTTAACTGTTATTTTTCTAAATTTGCAGTACGCAGAGTAAAATTCCCTTTTACATTCATTGATGTAGGCTTTTGTTTTTGCTTGTGGCCAAAAAATTTCAACTGGAATGAGTATCTACAAATTGAATAATGAGACGCCTTACCTAGATTTTTTCAGGGGGACCTCGGAGACATTTTGGGTTCATTCCTTTTGCAGTTGTGCATTAAAACATGGGGAGAAAAAAATGAAAGAAAGTATCTGGCATTTGTATTTCTTTTTTCTGCAATTCAATATCTTGTCTTTAAAGCATTATTGTAATACCTGAGAATTTTTATGTAGGTATCTGACAAGGGACCTCGTGCTCTTGCCATCTCTTTACCTTTCTCTTGCGTTTTAGGCTTTGTTGCAACCATGATAGCTTCTACCATGGGTAAGGTTTATTTCACCTTCTTTTCACTTATGTTTTGAGGCCTCATTTCACCAATGTCAATCAATCAAAGAGAAGGTGAAAACTAAGATGTATAAACTAAGATTTAGAATATGTAATTGAGATGACAACATGAAAAATGCAGCATCAGAAATGGTTCGAGTTCCAATTTGTGCTACTGCAAAATGCTGATCAATCATGTTAAAAGAAATGAAAACAATCGCATTGACTAGGGGTCAGTTCTTTAAACTTGTTCTGGGAAAAAATTAATCATGGGAAAATAAGTTTCTGTTTGTAAGATGAAGAACTAATTTTTTGGGTGGATTTTCGCATCTAACATAAAATACACTGCCACTGCTATGTAACAGGAAGCCTTTTCACGATTAGCCTAACTATTGATAGCTCACTGTTCTATTTTATAGAAAGCTGTCATCTTCACAACCCAAATGTTGATACACTTAATGGAAGATATTATTCTACTAATTCATCCTTTTTATACAATTATAACATGTTCGATCACTACAAAAATGGGTTTTGACTACCTGTCACCATAGATGATCAAGATTGGTGATTGGCCTCTGTGTGTTACTAAAGAAATAATTATCCATCTTCTTGCTGAAGTTGAACATGTTTATCTGATACAACTATACTTCTTTCCTTTTTTATTTGGCACATGTTTTCCTAATCTTTTTCTTCAAATGATCATTCTTGGTGAATTTCTTTTCATTGTTTGGCAGTTAGTAAGAGTTACATGTGGGCTTATGCTTCATTCCAGTTTGCAATGGTCATCCTTTTCACTCACATATTTTACACTCTGGTAATACTCGCTCTACTTTACTTCTATTCCTTCCATCTTGACTCTTCAAGTCCTTGATGAGCAGTCATTGGCTTGCCTTTGCTTGTCCAACAATTCTCTAACTTTGATGTAAAATATGTGAGCGACCCATAACCAATTGATACATATCTACAGCTTAATGTAGGTGCAATTCTGTCAGTGCTCCTTTCTTCCTTCACTGGGTTTGGAATTGCAATTAGCACCAATTCACTTGTTGTGGAGTACTTAAGATGGAGAGCAAGTAGACACCAAAATTCCCGTCAGCATCTAAATTGTGTAACACAGCACCATCAACAGGAGTTAAGACGTCGCCAATACCAGCACCATAATAATCATGATAATCAGCAATTGCAACGTTCACCAGCAAATAATCTATCTGATGGAACAACTTTCAACATCGGGCATCCGAAAAGCAGGACTCAGGATGTATGAATACATCAATTAGATTGTTAACGTAACCTTTTCAAGTACTTAAGCCCTGAATATCATACTTCAGGTTACTTCACAAACATATATTTGGAAAAGGGAAAGCATGAAGTATTTTAGTGGCAACTGTTACAATTTCCAGGAAGGAAGGACAAAGACAAAATCCAAATAGGGCGAGAAGTTTGCTCCATTTCACAGGGTGCTCAATATGACTTGTACGTGTCTTTTAACACTCTTAGTATTGATCTGCAACAGGTGTCCCGAGTTTTTGTTAGATTATTAATGAGGCTGCAGGTTTTTGATAGCAAATCAAAGCTGTATTTTGCTACTTCCAATTGCAGAAGAAACATCTGCCATTTGTTAGAACTGTAATAGAACTGTGTTTGTTTATGCTCTCTCAAGTCTCACCTCGGCATGAGTTCACCGTGGGAAAACCAGGAGAAAATTTCTAGAACTAACTCGTCCTGAGCACTATGTTTTCGATACATGAGGAGAAGTCAAGCTTCAAAACTTAGGTTAACAAATTAGAGGTACAATGCACATTTTGCTTGTGAAAACACATCAATATGTCATTTTACTCGGTATCTTGGTGCAAATACAAAACATTTCTACTAGAACTGATTCGTTAAGATGACAAATGATGCCAGATTTCTCAGAGATAGACTCATTTTCATTGGAAGGAAAATCAGGCTAGAAGACGACCGCAACAAAATCAGAACGACACCTTTGTTACGATCCAGAAAAACTACTTTGTTACGATCAGATAACCTGGTAGAAAATTTCAGCATCGAATTTCTTGTAAATTACCACTTAATCATCAACGAAGTCACATGCATCCCCGTAAAATGATTGTAAAACTAAAAGGCAAGCCTATTACATTGGGCCAAATTCTTAATGGGAACAAAACATTTATAATGCTACAATATTGCAAAATTCTCAGGGAAGGTAAACTAGAATTGATAATACACATCTTCTATGGTATGAACCTGGCAGCCAATAATTTTCCCTTGGAGTATAGCAAGTGCTTGAAATGATCTCGGCAATGCATGTGCTATCGTTTTCTGAACCCAAATTTACCGCATAATGATTCTGGATTTGGGCTTGATGACTGCTTCAATCAGCCTATACATCCATCTAACATTCCTGCCACATGCATGAAATTAAAATATATATTAGGTGGCAAAACACGGAAGCTAAATCTCCCTAGTCCAAAATGGAATGAAAGAAAAAGCATAGCGAATCAATAATTAAAAGATGACAAGAAAGGGTGATGAAGACAATGATGTGCAGTCGTCATTCACGTAAATCCAAATACACTCTCATTACTCATTAGTGAGTTCTGGCATATGATTTGAGGTTTCGATCAAGGAAATAATGGTCTCCACTTTCTTTGTAATAGTTTAGGTTCCTCCCCTTTTCCCCTTTCTTTCAGAATACGCCTCATACTGACAAACATTTCCTTCAAAAAAAAAAAAAAGGAAATAAGAAATAAGCTATCAATTAAACAGTGCTCTTGACATCATTTCTTTTTATCCTTGTCATCTTGCAAGCCCATGATGATGCAGATTTAAGGACATAAAATGAAGCTAAATCAGGAAATTGGACGGGATTGCAGTTGTTCTACTTTCTTTCCTTTCTGTTCCCCTTTCATTTTGCTTTTTTCTGTCGTTTGCTTCTTTTAGTCTACTATCAATTCTTCAAAGTCTTCCAGTGATTTTCATAGTTCATATCCTTGCTTAAAACCCATTATCGACAACTGACTGAGAGTATCAAAATTAATGGAGCTAAATAGTGATATGAACAAAACTAAAAGGAAATAAAGGCAATCGAGCCAATGAAGATCGTAATGAAGACAGCTGCATGTGATTGGATCCCACATTACAGGAAGTTGAGTCATCTCACTGTCGCTTATTCACCTCACCCCTTGTGGCTGCATTTGTTGCCACTTATTTCCGGATAACGAATTGGAAGTTTTTCAAAACACACCCCAACAATAAAATTTCATCTACTTGCACTGGATCTGTAACTGAATTATTTCTCCATTCTAAACTATATTCAGATCAGGCATAAGGAATCTGCACCACTCTTCAGTAGATGTATAAACCATATTTCGTGTTCTATCACCAGCTATATTCATGCAATATCAAATTTTGGTAAAAAAATAATGACTTGCAAACTACCAACACAATCCATATTCAATATTCAATTTGCTAACTACACAAGTTTATCGAACATTACTCAAAAAGTAAAAATCACAAGTACCAACCGGTCAAGGCGAATGTCCCACCCAGTACTACACAAAGCCGAGTGATGAAGCGGAGGAAATTGCGACGTTCTTCTTTGATTGTAACAGTAATTGGTGACAAATCATACAAAAAGTATACAGCTGTATTGAATAGAAAAATTCATTTAGTAGACTGGTGACATCGAAAAGGTTGGGGCAAGAAAATTACAGAATTCTGAAAATAACTAATACCAGTACAAACCTGGTCATGTCCGGTCAAATTCACTCATGGGTGAGAAATACTCCATAACTGAGAAATGATTAGTTGGTAGGACTTCTTTGAATATATAGTTATATTCTGTAGGAACAATCTGCAAAGACAAAACAAGATAAAAGAATTTGGAAGTGTACAGAGAAACCTGTTTATGGATAAAAAAAATGCAGCCGCATGTGCACCTCATTTGACTGTAAAAAGGCAGATACAAACTAAACTGGCCAAAGCCAATCAATTCACAGATTATCAGTCATTGCATTCGGTAGTTTTATAACATGAACTCTTATAATTAACCACCACGACAAAAATTATCCACAGTTTAGCTCTATTAGTCCAGGCCAAAACTCAAACCTCTATGTAGTACTTGAATGTTCCACTTGTCCCATGCAAAATCCTTGATGTCCCATCAAGTGGGTTGTGAATACCTGGATATTTGGGCCCAAATGATAAGTCATGAATAATATGACTTATGTTGACATGAATAGCTCCTTCAAATATCTGCAAAAGAGAAGAAGTACAAATTATGGCAATCTGCTGAATTTTTTGTCCAAAGTAATCTACCAACTTTACATGCATTTGCCTGGATTAGAAAATGAGATATCTAAGGTCATCCAAGTAAATTTTAAGTACAGAGTTTCTGCATCATTTTTTTTTTGGTCTTTAATAAATGACATTAAACAACAAAAGTGCATCAGCAGCTCCAAGATGACAAAACTGTAGCACAACAATTTGAACAAAGAAAATCTAAAAGAGTATTATGCTAGTTCCAGATCTGGTAAGCATGACTAGGCACAATTTCAAGCAGCCCACAAACAACTCTGAATTGCAATTTGCACTTCTCCTTTCATTTTCAAATAAAATAAAAGAAACCATAACCAGTGGAGTTTAATATGTAAAAAATAGTTTGTATCACACATATACTGTCAAATACTCAAAACTGAAGTTTACTACAAAGCCATAAGTTCAAATTTTCATAGAAAAAACTTTTTCTTCTGTGATTGGAAGTTTGGAACATAAAACAAAGTAGTTCAGTTCCCAAATCCCAGGTAGAACGTCTACATTTTTCTGTAGATCTGCAACGAAAAATAAAAAGCTCCATGGGATAAATTCAACTGGAGACTCTTGTAGTGAACTCCAAAATTTTCACAGATGTTTTCAGTCTTCGAGTGAATATCCTCCTTTCCTAGTATCCTCCACAATTTAAACTCACAATCTGACAGCCCAAAACTTCAGTTTTTTACTTTATTTTAGTCACTGGCCTGGGTCAACTCTGAGAGCATTCATCTAATATTTACTAAAACCCCTCAACTATATAATCGTTGAACGAAAGAAAGTATCATAGCAGTTTTACTCAATGCTGCACATTTCCAGGCCTAGTTTGCAGAAATTTATGAATTAAGATTTGCCACTAGATATTCTATCCACCGGTTAAGGTACTAATAGCATTACGTCATTTTAATCCTCGAGCGTCCATAATTTTACTGAATATATACCAAGTATATGATGATATCAAGAACTCAATCTCCTGAAACATTGCTGAAGAGACAACAAATGCACTCAGGACCAGAATGATACGTATGAAACATTTCATTCTGGAATGGAGTCTAATATCAAGTTGTTCATATTTGCATTCTTTAAAAAAATTGACATTTTGACCATTCTTCAGATTAAGTATAATAAGTTGAATGAGTTTAAAAATAAACATCATTTTCACATTTGTTACTTTAAGTCAAACATAAAAGACATGAATGCTGTAAAGACATCTGACCATTTGAGCAACAAATATATTAACCCATGGACTGAAATATGGAAGTTCCCAGTAACCATCTGCACATCTAAAACACCATAAACCTGCAAGTGGAATGAACATCTTAATTATTTCAAAGATCAGGGAAAGCTGAACTTAGAGAGCAGTAACAACATACCCAACAGCCTTCTCCATGAGCCAGTGCTTGCTTCACCCTCTTGATCATATCTTCTGCTTCTTTATCGAAACCTTGAAGATGAACTTTATTGTCATGATCATCATGATGGTCTTTGTGATCATCTGCGAGTAGCAATATTTTAAAGGTTATCCAAAATTAGAATATATTCAAGTGTTCACGGAACAAATATGGCCACAAAGCCAAAAAAATGAATGATCTCACATCTTTTATCCAAGAAAAATCCAAATGATGCTGACTGAACCATAACAAAATCATCAGTACTAACAGGAACATCAAATGTCTAGACTCCATCTTTCCAACGTGATGACACAAGATGAATTACAAAGGAGAAGTTATATGGTAACCATATCATGGAGTTTTAGATAGCATCAAAGCCTATAAATTCTATAATTGCAATCATTTAGTAGTACACAAGAGATGAATAAAGAGTCAAAGTTGAAAACAGTAATATGTATGCAAGAAAGCACAAGTTACGAGTAGCACTTCCCAGTACAAGATGAGCAAATATGAAAACAAGCCCTCGTCTTATCCCTGCTAGCACACCCATGTCACACACAGACACACATACAGAGATAGATTATATACTGTCATAACGCTTTGTTACCAAGAGAGAAGTCAAAATCCATAATGTCAAATTCCAAAGAAGAAATGATGCAGAACAAAATATTTTAGAAATACAGTAATTTGGAAAGTTGTAGTTCTAAGAAATCTTGTGGCTTTTAGGAGTTTAAGTTTTTAGTTATATCTAAAATTGGAATTGTATTTAGTCTTAGAAAATTAAAAGGGGTTGGAATCTCCAATAAATAAGTGTGTAAGTAGTAGTTCTGTGTGATTTATGTGATTATGGTTGAAAAGCACAGGCGTGCTCTGTCTTCCCCAAATCCTCGAGTTGGGTTCTTTTGTTTTTTCTTTGTTTCTAGTCTTTGGATTCTTGCTCCATCAATTTTGGTATCGGAGAAGAAATTCTAGTTTAGGTTAATCGATTTTGTGTGATTCAGTTTCTTGTTCCATCCAAAAAAATTTCCTCTCCAAAATAACTTCCAGTAAGAACTATAATAGCAATCTTGAATATCATTGTGAATTCCTAAATTCTCGTGGTTTCATCCTGGACATCACCTTCCGGCTGGATCAACGATTCTTGCGCACCTTCCGGCATCCCTTGTTGTGCTTCCACATGAATGGTAAGTTCCAGGATCAAAATTCAACAACATGCTGTAGTTCATCAATTTGTCACTGTTGCTGGTTTAGTTCAACCTAGGATTGGCCCTCACACAACGTGCCATCAAAACCTGGATGCTTTGATACCAAAATTGATGGAACAACAATCCAAAGACTACAAACACAAAAGGAACAAGAGAACCCAACTCATGGGTTTAGCAAAAACAGAGCACGTCTCTGATTTCAACCACAATCAAAATAAGTACACAAAACTACTTCAATTTCTGTCCTACACATCTATTTACAGGACAGTCCAACCCCTTTTAATTTCCCATTCTAATTAAAATTTCAATTTAGAAATAACTGAAAACTTAAACTCCTAAAAGACAAACTTTCCAAGAACTACAACTTTCCTAATTACTGTTTTTCCTTTCAACATATTCTATCATGCATC
Source organism: Gynochthodes officinalis (assembly GCA_020080225.1). Taxonomy (NCBI): domain Eukaryota; kingdom Viridiplantae; phylum Streptophyta; class Magnoliopsida; order Gentianales; family Rubiaceae; genus Gynochthodes; species Gynochthodes officinalis. The sequence goes on from CM034623.1 coordinate 25,828,967, forward strand.
AAAGATATCCAAGTAATGAGCATATATTACCATTAAAAGGATGAATGTCTCATAGAACTGTACACTATGTACAAATTCTAAGCTTACTACAAGCATGGAAGTGAAGACAAATGGACAAAAAGTGGAAATGAAATACACAACAGAGTCCTCCTAAGGAACTGAAACCCAAACTCCTAAATACTTTGTTTCATTATCATCAAGATAACTGCTACACGAAACAAAGAGACAGTTCCATCACAAATAGCTCTAACATGCAATGGAAGTTGAATCAATATAAGAATTTGAGTTGAATCATGCAATCGAGGGGCAATAAGATAAATGTTGAATAATGAACCATTTGTCAAGGAAAAAGGGTGTTGATCTACATTACCCTGGCAGTCTTCAAACACAATAAAAGCCCATAAAACCTCAGAGGTGAGCAATTCCAAGTGTCAAAACAATAGTCTTGTTATTAAAGTAAAAGTTACAAAAGCTAATTGTTTCCTAAAATTTGAGGTCTTTCTATCCTTACACTACCAGTAAAAAAAAGTCTCTCTCTTCCAAAAAACCACCACGATATGAGATGGAATTAAAGAAAATGTCTGCACTTATGCAATCCTAACTGTATATGACAGCTAAGAAGCAGACTTTATACATTAATCCTGACATTTTAATGATAGCACAGAAGCTTAGATATGGAAGTATATATAGATATAAGAGACACAAGGTGGGGTCAAAGAGACAATGTGTTTTTATCTGCCGCTGCAGTCCTGAAATAAAGACAATGTAAGCCAACCAATTCCAAAGATCCCAGTAAATGCTAAATCACGAAGTATCTTAAAGTGGAAACAATTGGAATATCAAGAATAACTTCCATTCACATAGCTTGAAGGGGTGTCAACTTTCTTTTCCTGGTCAGGATCTTCTCTATTATAAGTATTAAATGGTCTTATGACTTGCATTGGAAGTTATTATCAGTTTCTTTCGACTTTACCAAATCTTTCTCCAATGCCATTCTTCACCCCACCCCTCTCCCACAAAATGAGGTTATTCTGATCAGCAAAGCATTTAAGAGAATTTAACATATGCATGTCTTGACATGCATTTGCAAATTCATTAGATGTCATGGAGCATATACAGTGCAAATTTATGCTTTATGCACCTGGAGACAAATAACATTATACCGTACAGTGCAAAAATGAGGAAACAAAAATGGTACCAAGCTTGTGTGTAGCATGTTCCTTCTCCACAAGATCAGATAAGTACTCTGTACCGATTATATATCCATCACTATTCAAGCGAAGCTGCAGAAAACTAATTTTATAAGAGCAGTAGCAAATTATATCTAAATCATAGTTGGAGAAAAAGAAACACAAAGAAGAGGAAAGAAGTACGAGATGAAGAAAAAGACACAACACAACAGAAAGAGTATCATAATTGTCAACCACCATATAACCTGGTGTATCTTACTTGCCCAGGAAGAAAAGGAGGGGGAGGGGAGGAGGAGGGAAAGAGAGAGTGAGACCACTATACACCCCTATTTGGTATTAATCTTTAAAAATGAAATATCAACAAGAAACAACTCAGTCAGAAAATTCATATAATTTCTACAAGCTAGAATTCACAGTACTAAGTGTTCAATTGCACTTCTGATGAACAAGCAGGTCAAAACAAGCTCCCACATAACTGCATTCTGCAATTCCAGTCAACAGCCAACACATTTTGCACCTGTTGCTCAACATTGTTTAACACACTAAGAGATGAAAAAATTTGAATAATTTGACTGAAAGTTCTCTTTCCCAAAGCACATATTTATTGTTTCTATTTTTAGGCATAATTTTCCCAACTCTAGACTGGTAGTCTACAACGTCTTCATTAACTTCATGAAGTTCCTCTATGCTTCTAAGGCATCTTTCTCTCAAAATTTTAAATGCATACCCATTCATGAATCCATGCACACATATACACAAATATATATAGATAGAAAGTCAACCTTCCATATATTTGTGTCAAGATCCACTTCATGCTTTCCCAAGAGATCAATAGTAGGGGTGGCAATTGCTACATCATTACAAGAAAACACGATAGCTAACCTAACACGTAATTAATGCAGTCCACCCCTTAACAAGTTCGGGTCAAATCAGCCGGACCTAATAACACGCAAAATAAATGGGTCGTGTTCAGTCGATTGCTCAACCCGTGGTCGACACATTAACACGCTTAACTTATATATAATAATATTATTTGTTTGTTAGTTATCAATATATTTGTTGTAGCATAATGGTAAGTGTCTTGACCACTTACCTTAGAAACTAGGGTTCAATTCCTTGTAATAGCATTTTTAGTTTTTCTTTGGGATTTTCATATCCCACATTGACTTTGGATGAAGGAAAGAAGAGAAAACACAATTATAAGTAGGGGAGGGGGGAGTTGTTAGTAGTTTGTTTAAATGAAGAGGCTATGATTATTTGTGGCCTTTTGAACAATTAGTTTAAAAATTATTTATTTATTATTAATTTAAAATTAATTTATTATTTTTTAAAAAAAATTCATAATAATTTAAAGTTTATTTATTATTTTTTTAAAAAAATTCGTGTTAAATAGGTCTTTTCGTGTCATGTTGGGTTACAGAAAATAAATAAGTGTCGTGTTCAAGTTACGCTTCGACACGAATAGGTTCGCGGGTCGTGTTCGTCCGTAAACACCATGTAATACTCGTGTCAAACACGCACCGCGAACCCAAATACGACACGATTGCCACCCTAATCAATAAAGCATCCACACTCAGAATGAAAGAAGTACATAAACATTTGAAATAAAATCCAAGATGCAAGCTAAAAGCGCTACCAGAATTGATAATGAAAAGCAATAAAAGAAAGTAATGAAATACTAACCATCATATGGATACTCCTACTTTTTGTGAAGCAAAAAGTGGAGCAAGCTCGACACGTCATTTAATTATTGAAGATTATTGTGTTGCATCCAGGCGGCTCGTTAATCCGACTAAATCCTCCGCTCTTTTAGAGTATATTGAAGGAAGTGCCAAGATGCAATCACTCAAGTGTTAGATGGTATAAAGGAGCAAAAGAGTGCTAGATATTTAGGACTACCCTTGGTTATTAGTGATCCAAGAAAGAAGTTTTTGAGTATGTCATTGAATATGCTGAAGATGAATCAAGAAAACCGCTTTTGAGCCAAGCAGCTTAACTCCTTACCTATTTATGTCATGTCATGTTTCAAATTACCAATTGGCATATGCAAAGTTTTGAGAAGGAAATAAGCGAATTTCCGTGGGGTTCAAATGCAAACAATGGTCCAAAAATTCACCGTGTGCATTGTCCAAGTTAGTACTTCCGAAGGTATGGGAGGACTAGGTTTTCAAGAAATACAATTGTTTAATGATTCCTTGCTAGCCAAACAATTGTGGCATTACTTATCCCCAAATTTGCTTATAAGTCGAGTGATGCAAGCGAGATATTTTCCCAAGGCAAGTTCTCGCAAGCCAAAGCTCAATAGAATGCATCTTGGTTGCGGAGATGTTGGATGAGTGCAAAATATATATTGGAAATGGGGATGAGATATTAAGTGGGGATGGCAAATCAATCAAAATAAGGGAGTTTCCATGGTGCATAGAGCAAATTTCGTGCCCTTCCAAAGGATCACAATGAAGTATTAATCACTTGGTGCCATCACCGATGATGGAAGAGGGTGCAAATGGGATCCAACTTTGATTAGAAAACTGTTTCACCGAGGATGCGAGGCAATTCTTAGAATCCCTCTAAGTAAGGAATCAGCAAAGATAAGTTAATTTGGCACCTTACCGGTAAAGGGCAATTCAGTTCATTCTCGCTATCAATTTGCCTTGGAGCAAAGAACGAGCTTGGTTAAATATAAATACAGCTTCCAACAGATTCTTTGTCCGCTAGCGTATGTGGCTCAAAATCAAAACTTCAGTTATAAGGCAAACCAAACATTTTCTGTGGCACTTTGTCGAATTCTACCCACCAAAAAGGAGTTGTCCAAACGAAAATTTCGGTCTGATTCTATTTGGTGATTTGTGGGGATTATGAGGAAAATATTGAGCATGTTTTTTTACATGTCCTCAAGCGTAAATGGTATGGAGACTCTCTCCGTTAAATGGGATGGACCGAGGGTTGAAGGGGTTTCTTTCGACCTGGTGGGAAACAGTGAGCAAGTTGGGAAAGAATTCATTGAAAATAATAGGCTGAACCTTTGATATCTGATCTATGGATGTTGTGGAAGACGCATAATCTCCGGCTTTTTGAGAGGACTAGTATTTCACAAGGAATTAGTGGACCAAGTCAAGTTTTAGAATGGCGGGAATATAAAGCAATTTTAGAAGGCCGAGCAGAATTTTTTAACAAAGTTGCACCTTATGATTATATACCTCTTATCTATTTAGTTGCTCTCTGCTATTACCTTACCTAAATAGTTTTATTTTGGTTTTTGTTATCCTTTCATCGTGGAATGAGTGCTAGGATCTTGCTCACAAGAACCCTACTTGATTGAAACTTGCCGCAAAGACATTGTCACAAACACTTGTTTCAAGGATAGTCAGGATCAAGAGGTTAGTCACTTGGATCTCAATATGTATACTCAAAGAAACAGAGAGGAAAATTGAATGAATCAGAAATGAGGATACAAAGTTGGATGGAAAAATGAAAAAAAACAAACAAAACAAAAAGAGGGAAAAAAAGGAAAAAAAGAGGAAAAAAACCGCAGGGAGATACAAATATATAAAAAAACATTTAGTTAAGTTACCAAAAATTGTTTTAATAATTGACCTAAGGAAAAAACAAATTAGAAACAAGTGGTACTAGCACTATAATTGACCTAAGGAAAAAAAGGCAAAGGTCAAAGAGAAGGAAGAAAGAAAGAAAAGGCGCAATCATAGTGCTAGTACCACTGTTTCTAATTTGTTTTTTTCCTTAGGTCAATTATTAAAACAATTTTTGGTAACTTAGCCACTAAATGTTTTTATATATATTTGTATCTCCTCTGGTTTTTTTTTTTTATTTCTATAGGTTTTGGTTTCCACATATCCGCACATACCAAGCTTGTGTTTTTCTATAGTCTATGGATTGTGTGTCAAAGAGGTAATAATATGAGCGACTAAAACAGAGAGAAGGAACTACTACACGGAAGGGAAAGAAAAAAACAATCAAAAGGATGTCATTTACACCTTATACATGCATGCATTTTCATAGTTATAGGTATAATTAGGTTTTTGAACTCCTACTTAAACTTCACAGGAGGGCTATCCCAAATGACTCTTGAGGGAGGTTTGCTGCACTTTAGAATCTAAGTATTCAGCGCTCACTTGTACCTTACATTCTCGGATCAAAGATCATCCTTACTCACTTTTAGTTTTCACTATTTCTGGATATTTGCCCACTTACCTTACGCTTTTGAATTCAAACATCTAGTTATGCGTCTTGGAATTTTATTTCTCCTTGCAATGGGCCTGACTCTCTGGATTTCTTTGTTGGATTGTTTGATGACCCAGATAATGTTTATGGTTTTCTTTACTTTGCCCAATGGACATTTCTTGCTAGAATTGGACATTTCTTGATGTTTCTACTCTGGCTAGTTTTCTACTCTTGATGATTTTATCTTGCAACTGCATTTCTGTTTTTCTCTAGAGGGGTTCTGATTGGTATCTTTACATTGTTGGATCTTTTGTTTTGGGAATATCATTGCCGGTATGGAATGGAAGTTTGGATTGTATTCTCGTTGTTGGTTTTTCTTTGCGAGGAAATATCTTGGATGGAAGGCTCTTTTGTCCGGATGGCTTTTGGAAGGTTTCTCGTTTATGCTTGTTGATAGGCTCTTCGATCAAATATATTCCCAGCTTTTATCATAGCTTCATGGATTGGGATTTTCTGTTTGTTTCTCTATCATAGCTTCATGGTAGAGATTTTGCTTGTTTGTTTCTCTAACTAAATGGAATATTCTTTGGATTTCCCTTACTTTGGATTCTCGCTTATTTGTGAAGGAACGAATGGATCTTTTGGTATTTTGGCTTAGTCTTACAATTTGGGTTTATTTTTAAGAATGTTTGTTTTCTTTTTGAATATTTAGGTAGTTTCTCTATAGATTAACCATGACTAGATTGCAATTAAGATATTGGGTATAGTGAGGCTTAGTCATTTAGTTGAAGTTAGTTGTTTCACTATATCCAAAACATCAATTTTTCAAAGAATCTTTTTGACATTAGCGGGATTTCCTTTGTATAGACTAGACTACATGGATCTCTTTGACTAGACTAGATAATCTTGTACTCAATGGGATGGCTTTTCCACCGTTATCACATTTTCCCTTGGCTATTGATTTTAGACCAAGGAGATCATTTAGCCTCTTTGGCTAGCACTTGTACATGAACTCAATTTATTTTATGAAATGTTATGACCATTGCTTTAGAGAAAAAAAAAAATATGGTAAAGAAGGAAAGGTAATATTAATATGGATTGGCAAAGTTTCTCCTCGTTTCAAGTCAATACCATCTAAGAAGATACAAGTTTTATCATAGTTAGGAGAAGTCACCAGGTAATTTAAAACCCACTAAGTGGAAATATATATACACACACATAGAATAAAATCAACTACAAAGCCATGTACAGACAACAATAGCTTAACAACCGCTAACCAGTAAGTAGAAGTAGAAGTAGAAGTAGAAGTAAATATATTGAACCTAATGAACAATATTCGTAGTAAGACAAGATCTCACTGCACAAATAATGTCGCCATGATGATAAGTCCAATAATGGAAACTATGGCGAGGAAAAATGTACGCAGCCTTACTCCCTACCTATTTTTGGCAAAGAGGTTGTTTCAAGATTTGAACCTGGACCTATCAGTTGCAAGCAACCAACCTTACCACCGATCCAAGCGAAAAAAAAAGAAAAAACCCCTAAAGTTAGCAATGCAATCAATGAGAGCATGAAGTCAACAACAAAACATGAAAGGCAGAGCAAATAATTCCAGAAAACAAGGTGTACTCATTTCACCTCGGATGATTTAAGAATACATCCAAGTTTAGTTGAGCTCAGACATTATGAGCCAAAACTTGATTCTACTCCATCATACCACTATTTATGCACTTTCAATAATAACTCCAGATTCAATGTACTCTAAAGAATTATTTCCAAAATGGTATCACCTTTCCTCCATTGATCTCTTCTGGTTTTCTACAAATAAATGAACAGAGTGATTATAGGACAGAACTTGGAATACGAAGTATAAAACTTCACTACCAGTTTACAAGTCTTTGATTCTTTATTTTATGGAAGTAAGACTCAACCTTTCTAAACACAAATGATGTCAAACTCATCATTTCTGCTCATTTTGATGTGAATGTTTTCACAAGAAATTCACACAGACCACTCTATCCATACGAGCTTTTGGGGTAAAACGATTCTATCTTGTTTCCCATAAGCTTTAGAATCGCTTCTTCCCATCATTGCAATTGTAAGTATTCTTAGTGTTGGAATTAGATAAGATCGGATAAATATATGTATGGATTAGATATGTAGATAAGATCGTATAGGATTCTAAATATATGTATTACCTTATTCAGATTAGGTAAGTTCAAGAATGAGATCCCTACAATCAAGGATCTTGTTACTATGAATAAGTTAGTACTATCTCATATATAGTGAGTCTTTGTAATCCATTGTATGACTTAAGTTAATAAGAATGAAGCTTATTTTCTTCTGCTTCTTCTAAAACTCACAGGGTATCATAGCATCTATGCTCTACCATGGATTACAAAGCAGCCGTTATGGCAGGAACTTCATCTTCATCCTCTACCACTAATTCATCTAGTGGTACATCCTCATCCGAGGGCAACATTCAAGCTCTCACAGAGGGATCATTCCGAATATCACCCAAAATATCACTCTTCATAAATTGGTTGAGCCAATTATCTTACTTGGGCACAATCAATCGATTAGCCATCAATGGGAGAGGAAGATGGGTTATCTTATCGAGAAACTTCAGACTCTCCACAAATGATCCAAGATATGCCCAGGAGTTCGTGAGAATTCCATGGTCATGTCCTGTTGATTAACTCCATGGATGCAAGTGTTGGGAGGTCCTTTATGTTTCTTCCAATCGCAAGAAGTGTCCGGGAGATCACAGGAAACTTACTCAGACATGGAAGATCATTCACATCTATATAACCTAAACTCTCAATTGTGGAAAATGCAAAGGGGCAAGAAATGTCACTGAGTACTATAACCACATGGTGGGAATTTGGCATGAATTAGATCTGCTTGAAGAAGAAGGATGGACAGATGCAGAGACAAAGCAAAGTGCTGGAAGAAGGTAGAAAGGGGAGGATATTTGTCTTCCTTGCAGTGTCTGAACAAGGACCTAGATGAAGTCGGAGGAGAATTTTGGGAAAACATCCATTACCAAGTATGAGAGAAGTGTTTGAAGTCGTAAGAGAAGAAGGAAGACGAAAAGTGATGCTGGAAACCAAGATTCATCCAAGGAGAGGTAGAAGGATCTTTGGTGGCAAGGGTGAGTGAAGGAGATCCAAGAAAAATGCACCTTGGTGTGACCACTGCAAGAAATTAGGCCACACCAAGGAAACCTGCTGGAAATTACATGGTAAACCAGCCAATCTTAAGAGAAGGGTTGGTGAGTACAACTGAGGAGAAACAGCCTTTCAAGTTAGCAATTCAGATCCGGACAGAATAAAGAATCTCCCTTGGGCTTTTTCTTCTATGAAGGAGCAGATTGAGCACTCTATAAGTTATACCAAACCCAAAATTCTGCTAATCCTTCCTCAAACCTAGTTCGCATGTAAACACTCTAGCTTTCTCTCATTTGTACAAAGAAAATGATGTGTGGGCATCGATTCGTGCCACAGATCATATGACAGAAAACTCAAGTTTTTTCCACCTATACTCCTTTGTAGAACCACTCTACAAGTGAAAATGGCAGATGGTTCATATTCTCCGTTATGGGAGTAGGATCTGCCTTTGACTCCTTCTTTAATATTGAAAATGTCCTTCATGTACCTAAACTCTCTTATAATTTACTATCCATCAGAAGCTCGCAATAGAACATAATTGCACTATTCTCTTCTCGCTTCGTGTGTTTTTCAGATTCAATCTCTGGAAGAGGATTGGAGTTGCTAGACAAGTAGATGGTTTATACCTTCTTGATACACATGCTCCTGAGGCAGCTCTTTGTGCTAATTCTAGATTAGGGCTTTCTGGTGTCTCTCAAAATAAAGTGCTGCTTTGGCACTATAGACTAGGACACCCTAATGTTCTCTACATGAAAAAATTGTTACCAAGTTTGTTTCTCAATAAAAGTCGACTCCTTTCAAGGTGAGTTTTGTGCATTGGCAAAACATCCTCACAGTCAGATCTTCCACAACAATACAAACCAACCGCCTTTTACTCTTATCCATAGTGATGTTTGGGGACCATCTAAAGTTTCAACTTTATCCTGAAAATGATGGTTTGTAACTTTTATTGATGACCACACAAGGGTTACTTGGGTTTTTCTTTTAAAAGACAAGAGTGAAGTTAGTGCTATCTTTCAATCTTTTACCAAATGGTACTCACTCAATTTCAAACCGATTCAGTAGTTAGAGTGATCAGGGAAAGAGTTTGTGAACAACCATCTTAAAAAGTTCTTCCTTGAAAAGGGATTGTACATCAAAATTCCTGCATATACTCCTCAACAAAATGGCCTTGCTGAGAGAAAGAATCGCAATTACTAGAAATGACCCGAGCTCTTCTTTTTACCACTCATGTGCCATCCTATCTCCGGGAGAAGCCTTACTTCATTCTACCTATCTCATCAATAGACTTCCATCAAAACCCTTCGCCAAACACCAGTCCACAAGCTTCTTTGTGCATTCCTCGCCTAGACTTGTCACTACCATGCCTCTTAAGGTCTTTGGATGTACTGCTTTATCCTAATCATGATCCTCATAGGTAAATTAGATCCAAAGGCTCATAAGGGTATATTTGTTGGGTTCTCAAACACACGTAAAGGGTACAAATGTTTCAATCCTTCCACTCGTAAAATCTCTGTCTCCATGGATGTTACCTTCCATGAAGCTCTGTATTTCAGATTCGGGGAGCAATCTCATAAATCAAATATCTCAAAGACCTTCCTATCCTTCCTATGCTATTTTTGAGGATTCTGCTCTTCCTAATCCTCCATTTAATCCTCCACTGAACTCAACTCAACTGAGCATAAATCCCTGTGACTGCTTTTAGTCCTAGTCCTCCAAAGAATGAGGAAAGATGGAAGGGTATTGTGTACTCAAGAAAAGGGAAAGATCTTCCACCGAACAAAGATCTCCAAGAGTCTGTCTCAGAGAGAATCCACCATCAACCCAAGATCAAACAAAGAGAAGCAATGTAATACTTCAAAATGTTCGTAACTTCCTTCCTATTGCAAAATAAAGGGTTAGAACTTGCACTAAAAACCATAAATATCCTCTCACAAATTTTATATCCTATGGAAAACTGCCTCCTTCATACTGCTTTTATCTCTCAAATCTCTACACTCAGCTCCTAATAATATTAAAGAAGCTCTAGATGTTCCGTAATGGAAGGAGGTCATTTTAGAGGAAATGAGGGCGTTGGAGAAGAATGCTACTTGGGAAAAGTCTTATTACCCTGTGGCAAAGTTCCAGCTTGGATGCAAGTGGGTATTTACTATTAAGTACAAGGTGATGGTTCTCTTGAAAGAAGAAAGGCTAGGTTAGTGGCAAGAGGTTTTACACAAACCTATGGAATTGATTACATGTAAAACGTTTTCTCCAAAGGGGCTAAGTTAAATACAAGTGAGAGTTCTATTGTCACTTGCTGTTAATCTTAACTGGCCTTTAAATCAGTTGGATGTCAAAAATGCATTTCTTCATGGTGATCTTCAAGAAGAAGTATATATGGAAGCACCTCCAGATTTGAGAAAGGGTTTGGATCACGGTGTGCACTAAAAGTCCTTGTATGGACTTAAACAAAGTCCTAGGGCTTGGTTTGATAGGTTCACAAGGTTTGTGAGAAGGCGTGATATCACAGCCCATTCTGATCATACTCTTTTTGTAAAAAGGTCAAAGCTGAGCAAGATTGCCATCCTGATAGTATATGTAGATGATATAATATTAACAGGCAATGATGAGGAAGAAAGTACCAGGCTAAAGCAGAAGTTGGCCAGACTTGAAATCAAGGATCTTGGACAACTTAGGTATTTTTGGGAATGGAAGTGGCTAGGTCACACGAGGGTATAGTAGTATCTCAGAGGAAGTATATCTTAGATTTGTTGAAAGAGACAGGAATGAGTGCGTGTAAACCGGTGGATACTCCAATTGAGGCAAATGCAAAACTAGGAGATGATATCAGTGGAAAACAGGTTAATAGAGGCAGATACCAGAGATTGGTGGGAAACTCATATATCTATCCCATACAAGACTGATATAGCATTTGTCGTGGAGCCTAGTAAGTCGGGCTTTATGCATTCTCCAAGGCGGAGCATGAGAATGCAGTGTTCGGATTCTGGCACTTGAAGGAACCCCGGCAGTGGATTGTTCTTCGTAAAGAATGAGAAGAGAGATGTTGAAGCCTATATCGATGCAGATTAGTCGGTTCAAGGATCGATAGAAGATCAACTTCGCTATTGCACTTACATATGGGGCAATTTGGTTACTTGGAGGAGCAAGAAATGTAATGTGGTGGCCGAGTAGCAAGCGAATTTAGAGCTATGGCACATGGAATTTGTGAGTTGTTATGGTTGAGAAAGGTTCTCGTGGATTTAGGCATAATGACCGGGGTCCTATGAAGTCGCTTTGTGACAATAAGGCAGCTATAAGCATTGCTCAATCCGCAACATGACCGACTAAACATGTTGAGGTGGACAGCACTTTATTAAGGAAAATCGAGAATGGAGTGATATGTATCCCATTTGTATCTTCCGTAATGCAGGTTGCGTATATTCTCACAAAGGGATTGGCTAAACCACTGCTTGATGGTCATACAAGCAAGCTGGAATGAAGAACATCTTCCTACCAGCTTGAGGGGAGTGTTGGAATTAGATAAGATCGGATAAATATATGTATGGATTAGATATGTAGATAAGATCGTATAGGATTCTAAATATATGTATTACCTTATTCAGATTAGGTAAGTTCAGAATGAGATCCCTACAATCAAGGATCTTGTTACTATGAATAAGTTAGTACTATCTCATATATAGGAGTCTTTGTAATCCATGGTATGACTTAAGTTAATAAGAATGAAGCTTATTTTCTTCTGCTTCTTCTAAAAACTCACACTTAGAAAAATGCAAAGTTGACAATGTTGCAAATGGTAAAACTTCACCCGAACTTCCCATAGAATTTCATTGCCCAACAAAATAGAAACAAACCAATAGCAAAGGATCCTAAGCGACATGAAATATAATATAAAAGATGCTTCACTGATTAACAGGAATTTAAAAACTGCATTCAAATATAAATTAAGGGTCCAGCTTCATAGCCATCGCTCATGTCAAAAAAGGAAACAATTAAACAAACCACCGGATGATAGTTTCACCCGACTTTAAAATCCTTGATAAGATGAAATATAAAGCAAATTCGTGTCTTTTAACTAGAAGAAAATGAAAATACCTAATGTAAATGTAAAATGGAAGAAATACCAAGGGCTCCAGGACTTTGTTTTTCAGCAACAAATGCTCTTCCGACATGAAAGGCATCCAAGCTTTTAATTGCTTGTTTCACACCCATCTTAATCAACAATCCGGTCTTACACTGCAAAATTTCAAACTGAACAACAAACCGAACGCCCAAAAAAAAAAAACAGCGTGATTTTGTCTTTTAGGTGTTAATAGCATGCCAAACCCTAAATTTCATAACAATTCAAACCAAATTCCAGAAATTGTCCATTTTAAATACCAAAAACAAAAGGGAAGCGCAAAAATCAAACTAAACTTCATATTTTTCAATTTGTCAAAAATCATCCAAAATAATACAAAAAAAAAAGCAAACGCAATTCATCGGGTAAGTCGTGCCTATAACGCAAGACGAGGATGAGAGGAAACGGCGGTTAGCTTACCGTGATCGGACTACGGTGCGTGTAATCCAGTTGATCGCAAGACGCAGTTTAATAACCGACTTTCGAGTTTTGAAATTCCACTTTCAAAGCTTTGAAAGTTTAATAATGACCAACTTTTGCACCATAACATGAGTACAATCATTGAGGAAGGAACAAAATAGAGAAAAAGGAGAGAAAAAGAAAGTATGATATATTCATTTGAAACCAAAATGTTTTCAAAAGATTGTAGAATTTTTTTGGGAGGTTTTGATCAGTCTACAATTTGCAAAAGGCTTTTAAAATAAATAGTTATGCTCCGAGGATTATATAAACAAGAAGGTATTAAAACACACACCTTTTGCATAATCCGAATTGCAAAAATAAAAATTAGACACAATTGGCATGGAGGTGGTCTGTAGGGCTCAGACGTAAATCATTATTATTCAATTTGACCTCATTTTCATTTATCACAGGGAATATATTCTCTATGTCCTGGATGTCATGGTCTCTGAAGTCTAACTCATACTAAGATACCTTATCCGGAAAAAGAGTTGGCCTTCTAGCAACCAACATTTTGTCACTCAATTAGTATCCAAAAACACACACTTTTTGCATAAATGCCGCAAACCCTCCATTGGGGATAAATCCAAATTTTTCTAAAATTAAGGTGTAAAATGTAGGATAAATTTAAATAGCTCTCAAATTGTTTAAAAATGAATAATCTAAGTACAATTTATTTTATGTGTTGATTTTTTCAAAATCGACTTTAAAATTTCAAATCGATCAAATTATCGGCTTTAAAGTCGATTTCTAAGAATCGACTTTATTATTTTTTTAAAAATTAAAACATCATTATTTATTTAAATTGAAATAAATAAATAAATAATTTGTTAATGTTCATTTGCCTTGAAGTCGATATGTACGATGGATTTCAAAGTCGCTTATCCAAGATGTCGCATTGTAAATTGGAAGTATTTTTAAACCTCAATATTTTTTTAAAATAACAATTTTTAAGGAAAAAACTCTAAATCAACCCATTGGGCATTTTCCAAGTCATAAATTCATTATCCAATTCATCATTATCTGTTACCAATATTTTTTCACAAGAACTGAGGCTAAGCCAAGAGAATTATTATTACCACCTCGGAAAATGTTAGTTTCAAAATTTTGGTTGTTCAAAAAAATTATTTTTGATGTGAAAATTTTGTATTATTAATAATGATAAGAGTAAATATATTTTTAGGCATTATACTTTTGTTAAGTTTCAACTTTAGTTACTATATTTTTTTAATCCAAAAAGTCACCGAACTCCAAGTACTCCAAAATTAGTCATTCCATCGAATATGGCCATTAAGTGTTACGGATATTTATTTTTATTGGACAATAAGGTTATTTCATATTCAAAAAATGATTATTTATTTTCTTTCCTTCTTATTCTTTTCTTTTCTTTCCTTCTTCTCTCTCCTTTTCTTACCTTTTCTCTTGGTCTCTTATTTTCTCTCCTTCTTCTCTCTCCCTTTTCTTTCCCATAAATGCAAAGGTAAAAGCCCTAATCTTTTCATCCAAAATTTTGTTAGTTGTTATTCTTTTGCTTATCGGATTCTTTTGTAAGTTTTAAAATTTGGAGGGTTGCTCTTATTCTAACTTATATACTTAGCCTGCTTGTCAATTTCTATGTACAAGTAGAGAAAGGTGGTGTGGGAAGGCGAATTGTTACTTTGGTGAGTTTGAGATCTTTGGTTTTATATAATTGGAAAGTTGAAAATGGGGTTTCTACTGCAATATCTCTGGAAAAACTATGTTTTAAAGCTCACGTGGTGATAGCAAGAATGTAGCTCGTGTGTTACAAGTTGAATTATTTGCTCTTTTGTTTATTCTCTAGTGGTGCAATTTGAGTCATTTTGCTTCCTTGTCTATATTTTTGTATAAGTGAATGGAGCTTAAAGATAAGAGTTTTATCCGCTTTAGAGTTTGCTAGGTCAATAATTGTATGCCAAGAGTGTAATTGGATATGTCTTAATGACCAAACATTCCACACTTCACCTTCTTTGCCTTTGGCCTCCACTCCCACGTATTGGTTTCCAACGAGATGTCCTCCAATTCCAACTGGTCTTTCAATTGATTGTTCCAAAATCTCAATTTTTTTCTCTCATCCCATGCAATTTATTCCTTTTCTTATAAAATTAACATTACACCAACGAAGATCGAGGGAATTATTTATTCACTTTTAACCGAAAAAAAAGGTTTTAAAGGATTTGTTGAAAGAGGCATAGTTTCAATTGTGGTTGGATGTACCACTCACCCGCTAGACCTCAAGGTCCGAATGCAACTTGAGGCAAAATCCATGTGCCCAACCTTGCCGCCAGACGCTTCGACTAGCTTTGGCTAGTGCTGGTCATGTTTCACATATCCATGTCCCTACTCCTCATTCTCTGCTACTCCGTGTAGGACTTGTCTCTGTGGCAGTTAAGAAGGAAAAAAATAAGAAGAAGGCGAAAAGGAAAGAAAAGGAGAGAGAAGAAGGAAAGAAAATGGAGAGAGAAGAAGAAGGAAAGAAAATAATTAACCTTTTTTTTAATATGAAATGATTTTTTGTTCAAAGAAAATGGGCATCTCATAACTCTTAACGTAGCACTTAATGGAGTAACTAACTTTGAAACACTTTCAGAGTTCATAAACTTTTACGATTAAAAAAGAGTATAGTGACCAAAGTTGGAACTTTGCAAAAGTATAGTGACTAAAAATATATTTACTTTAATAATAATGTATAACCTAAATTTAAAAGTAAAGATAAAATGTGAAATTATACATTTAATTAGGCATTAAGTGTATTTTATTTTATAATTTAAAAAAAGTTATATCAAATCAAAAGTCGACTTTTTGTATGACTGAGAGAGTATTAGAAATAAGGGAGATTACGGTAAGAGAAAGAAAGTATTAGACAACAATCAAACCAACTATCTAATTATTTTGTCACCTTGGTCTATTTATATAATTCAAGATTTAATCCTCGACCATTAATTACTAACTATTTTTCTCCATTGTTCAATTTTTTAATTGATTTATTGCCTCAAGAAATGATATTGTCCCACTAACATTTAATTATGTTGTCCTTGACTTATGCTTGTAGGACAAAAAATAACCTTTTGGCTCAATCCCCAACTTTTATCCCAAGGCCTTAAAACTTGCACTAACCTAATCCTTCTCTTTGTATTAATTGCTCCCTCAATGGGATCTTTGTCCTTAAGGATCAGACAAGTGAAGGTTTCTAGATTCTCATGCATTTTGAAGTAAGGAAATTGTTCTGAGGATGTCCAAATCTTCCTAAATAGACTCCTCATAACTCAAATTAATCCAATGGATAAGAATTTGTGTGATTGATCTCCCATTCCTGTGTAGTTCTCAAGTTTTGCCAAGTATTGATTCTCTTCATCAATTAAAGGTAATGTAAGCGTAGCTTATTGCATCTTGTCCTGGCTTAAGTTTAAGTTTGGATACATGGAATATGGGATGAATTCTTGTTTTACAATAAAGTTGCAACGTATAAGCCACTCCAATTTACTCCACAATAGAAAAAGGCCGAATTTAGAATATATCTTTAGTCGCTTTCCTTAGCTCCACATATCATTGTTTGTATGATTGAAGTTTAGCATACACCATGCCACCTACCTTAAATTCTTTTTCTATTTTGTGTTTATTAGCCTACATTTTCATCCCATTCTAGGCTTGAAGTAGGTGTTCCTTCAATTTTTGGATAATAGATATCTATCTCTAATAACTTGGTTGGCTATAGGAGCAATAGAGCTCTCAAAACTAAACTTAAGGGTAACTTTGTAGGTTTGTATCCATAGTATACCTCAAAGGTGTCATATGAATGCTAGTGTAGAAATTGGCATTATACCACCACTTTTCCATAGGTAGCTATTATCTCCAAGTGTTAGGTCTATCACCACACATGCATCTCGGATAAGATTTTAGACATTGAATCAATTTTTCATTTTGGCCTTTAGTTTGTGGGTGATATGTAAAATGAAGTGCAAAGTTACTCCCAACATCTTGAATAATTCTTTCCAAAAGATGCTAGTGAATAGTTTATTTCTATCACTATCTATAGTTTCAAGATAACCATGTAACTTGAAAATGGCATCCAAAAAAGTTTTTGCCACTTTCTTAGCTGAAAAGGATGCCCAAACCTAATAAAATGAGCCATTTAGTTAGTTTGTCCACTACTACGAGGATAGTATCACAATTTTTCGAACAAGGCAAGTTCTCCACAAAATCCATATTAATATGACTCTATGCCTTGTCTAGAATAGGAAGTGGCTACTGATAAAACCAAAATACAGGATGTATTCATACTTGTTCCTATGACAATTGTCACACTTCTTCATAAATTAAATAATCTTTTCTCTCATGAGGCTAATAAAAAGGTTGAGCTAATTCTCTAAATGCTTCCTTGCTATCTATTGTGACCTAGTGTTGAAGCATGCAAGCCTCTATTATCTTCTATTACACTCTTTCCTACTCCCATATAAATTTTATTCTTATGTATAGTCAAATCCCTACCAATGCATAATTAGGAAGATCATTCATATCCAATGCTAGAGCAAAGAGTAAGGTCTTGACATACTGGATCTTGATCATAGTTGTCTCCATGTTCTATCATCCATCTAGGTTGTACTCTAGATATTGCAATCACTTGCTTTAAAAACTTTTTTCATCCATATCTCTTCGAGATAGTGCATTAGTTACCTTATTTCCACTCCTTTTCTTTATTGTATCTCATAGTCATTGCCCAAGTATCTTGGCAAAACATTTATACTTTCGGTAGTTTTTAATTGCTAATCTAATAGATACTTGAGACTTTGATGAGTTGTTTGATGGGTGTCAAACCACCAAAATTAATCCTTCCGCTAAGTTACTGTAGAAAGTAGTGAGAGGGTCGAATCCACAGAGATTGGTTAGATTTATTCCTTAAACAAAATAAAATAATAAAGGGGGTTTTGTGATATGAAACTAAACAAGAATTAATTAAAAACACCAACCAAATTAAATAACTAATTAAAAATATGAGAAAAATTAATAAGGAGAAGTTTCCAATCAAGAATTAATTTCGGTATTGATTCCTTGAATTGATCATTGATTCAAAAGATGAGTTATTTTATCTTGAATAAATTGGTTATAGTTGTTGAAGATCCGCCTCTTAACAACCAATATTTTCTTACTTTTTCGATAACCTTCGGATGTGTCCTATGAGTTATTTCTCTAATTAACAAACACAACATTCGGATCTGTCCTATGAGTTATGTCTATTAATTGCATTAAGATTCAAAAGACCCTAATTACTAACCAAGAAACCTTAAACGCTCGTGTTTATTTAAGCTAGATTATATATTTTCATAACATACAATCTAAGGCGTTGATTACCTTCGATGTTGTTATTTGTCACTTGAATTAGAACAATCAACCAATGATTAATTATTCTAATGACTATATATTGAATTCAACTATCAAACAATAGGCCTCTTGTCTAACAATTCAATTCAATAATATAATGAAGCATAGAAAATATATAAATACTCAAAAATAAAAGAAATAATAAAATTACCGAACTCACAATTGTTGGAACCAATCCTTAATTAATCTTGATTGGAAAATTGAAAATTTAGCTAAACATAATTAAAAGAAAATACAAAGAAAGTTAATGACCGCCCTTTTTGTCCATCCTGTGGCTTTCGCCTCTTCACGTAGCTCACTCCAGTGAAAGGATGAATTGTGGCAGAATTCATTCCCTCTTCTCCCTTCTCATCTCCAAACCTTGTTTTTTCTCTATTGAACTAGGAAAGCCTAAAAATGGGATGCCTTGATTGTCTCCAAGCCTTGCCTATTTATAGGCAAGGATTCAAGACATTTGGCTTTGCTTTTCCTTAATTCAAGGCTTTGCTCCTCCTTGCTTTTCCTTAATTCAAGGCTTTCCTTTTCCCTTAATTCAAGGCTTTACTTTTCCTTAATGGCCAACATTTTGTTGTGGAATTTGGTGGCCTCAATTGTGTCTTTCTTGTGCCACTTGTCTTGTGAGGCTACATTCTTTAGGAAAAATGCTTCATCTAACTATTAATCACAAAAATAATTAATATCCTTATAAACAAGCATTTTAATCAATTAAAATACAAGAGAATTGATCCAATAAATATGCAATTATACACTCCTATCATTGTTTTAATGATAAATGATACCCCCACTAGATAATGTTTTCATTTCACCATAGCCATGATTATTACCCATAATTGTCTTTCATGAATGGATAGACCTATATTTTTTGGGACTCAAGGCCTTGTTGAGATATGCAATAGGATGACCTTATTGAGTCAATATTGCCCTAATTCCTTATCGTTAGCATCTATTTCTACAACAAAAGTTTCAAAAAAAATTAGTAGTCTTATAACTAGAGTGGTACTCATAATAGTTTTTAATTCTTGAAAGACTTTTTAGCTTTCTCATTCCATGCAAGTCCTTACTTTTTATGAGATTAGTCAAGGTTGACAATAACTCCATAACCTTAAATGAATTTTCTCAGAATAATCTGTGAGTCTTGAAAATCCTCTCAACCCATTAATATTTTTGGGAGTTGGCTAGTTCATTATAACTTACACTTGGCTATATCCATTCACACAAGCATTGTGATTTTATGGCCCAAATACTCTATCCTTTGATGTGCAAAAGCACATTTGGAGTGCTTAGCATATAGTTTATGAGATCTCAGAGTGTCTAAAACAATCAAGGTTATAATCAAAATATTATTAAAGACTCAAACAAATTTGCACAAATAAAGTTCAAAATTTTGATTCCCGAAAGCTTGAAAATAGCTAGAGTATTGGTTAGTCAAAAAGGCATAACCAAAAATTCATAATGACCTTGATGTGTTTGAAATGTAGTTTTGTATCAATGTTGAGGTTTCACTCTAATTTGATTCCCTATTAGCTAGAAGAATTAACTTTGAAAGATACGAGGGTTTTAGCCCACTATTATGGCTAGATTAACATTGCTAGTTCCTTACAATTGAAATTAATTTTTTGACCTAAAAAGGACTAAACTACAATATTTGGAGGTGGCATGATACACTCATACTATTTAGACATATTTATATGGGAACAAAAGCATATTAAACACAAGCTACTATTCTTATCCTATAATGTATACTAGTGTAGGATTTTAACTGCGTGGATATCCGATAATTTTGTTAATGATTTGTTAGATATATATTGCTAAAAGTTTAGAGAAAAAATAAAAATTTTAAAGAGAAAATTTCAAATAATTTAAAATTAATAAAAATGTGAAATAATATTTGTTGAATAAAAGTATTAGATAATGAATTTATAAACTATGAAGAAAAGTATTTTAAATAAAACTATGAAATAATGATTATAATTTTAAAAATAGAATAAAATGAAAACTCTAAATCATAAACCTTTGCATACAAATCATAAAAATAAATGTAAATTTGGCTCTTTTCATAATTTTATATCATGTATTTCACTATAATCTTGTAAAATTTCATCCATGAGATAAAGTGAATGATTAATCACTAGAAATAAAAATATCAAGCAATTAAAAATATCATAAAAATGAAAGGCTCAAACTCTTATAAATAACAATGAAATAATTACAAAGTATAATTCATAGTGGCTCCAAACAAAAGGAGGTAATCGACAAAATGGTCGATCACAATTCTTCCACAATCTTTTTATCCCTTTATATTTAAAGCGATGAAAAAGGTCCATAACATTTTATTAGTGTACTTTTTAGTCTTCTATCACAATTCTATCCAATTTTTAGTCAAAATAGCAGGTGTTACTATGACCAAAATTTGATGAAAATTAGATAGAATTGTGACATGATGACTAAAAAGTACACTAATAAAATATCGAGACCTTTTTTTATTGTTTCATGTGAGAGATAAAAATGATTATTAGATTAATTTGTGAGGGACTATTTTGTTAGTTACCTCAAACAAAAAATGTCAAATTAGCGCTAGTGCGAGGGGAGATAAGGTAAGAAGAGAAGAAAAAAGTAATAATATTTTGATTGAGGATATGGAGATAGTACTACCAAAGTTCTTCTAATAAAGAAGAATTGTTGCAAAAAGAATAAAAAATTAATTAATTACCAAAAGCATACTTAATGAAAATTAAATTATTAAAATGTCCTTGCATGATATTAGTGTAATTTGTTGTTTTGAATAATTAAAATATCATAATTTGCGATTGTATAATATTTTGATTAAATCGCAAAATTAAATCCTTTACATTTGAGCCAAAATTCTTTTAGTCCTTGTGTGCAGATTAATAAACTTGTTAATTTTAAACCAATGACCTATAGTGTATTTTTCCGATTAAATGACTTTGCTAGTGTACATGATAACTCTATTTATATAGAGTATTTTTATTAATTTTGTTAGAAATGGCATGTTTTGATTTGTTTTCACCTATTTTGGCCAAATTTCCTTTAATTTTTCTTTCCATTTTATGATCATTTATTTTGTCATTTTATTGTCAAAAGTCGCGTAAAGCAAAAAAAAAAAAAAAAGGAAAAGAAGTTCTACATGTCTCCGTAAAACTTGAGTATTCAAAGAAGCTTCATGTAGTTGGCTAGTGGCTTGAAAAAAAAAACAAAGAAGGAAAGCGTTGGAAAACAACAAAGAACCACCACGACACAACAAAAGAAAAAGAAGACTTCTTGACAAACAAGAGTCATCTTGCATAAAACAAGAAGAAAGGCATTTATAACTTGAAGCAAACAAGAACTGGGAAGATGGGAGCTAGTAGTAATCGAATTTGGAGAAAAGACAAAAAGTCAGACAAGAAAGGAAGCAAAATTGGTTCGAATTAGGAAAGAAAGAAATCGTGTTGCACAATTAAGAAACAAGATAGCAGTGCAAGAGGAAATAAAGGAGCTTGAAGAAACAAAAAGAAAAAAGGAAGCAAAGAAAAGAGGAAATAAAGCCAAGCTAAGCGAAAAGAAAATGGAAACAATCCATGAAGGCTTGAGACCAATTTGCCATCTTTTATTTTTCCAAGAAAAGAGTTGCATGAGATGACAAGAAAGTCATTCCAAAATGCAACCTCACATGGGAAGAAGAAAGCCAAACAAGAAAAGAAAACAAGAAAAAATGCTGTACAAAGACAAAAAGCGAAGAAGCATTAACAAAGAAAAAAAGAAAAAGAAAAAAGTGAATGCATTTCATATTTTCCTGGGCCATCCGAATTCTTTCTTCATAAAAGGATAGCCACTCAACAATGCTTTCCTGGAGACCACCAAACAAGACACAAAGGGCCCTTTTCCTTTGCTTTGTAAAAAAAAAAAAAAACAAGCAAGCGTGGAAGACAACAACAACCAAATGCACAAATGAAAGAAAAAGAAAAGGAAAATCTGCACAAGAAAAGCAAGGCTTGCCTATAAATGGGCAAAGCTTGGAAAGAAAGAAGCATCCCATTAGTTTAGAAGCCACCTTTCTTTTCTCGAAATTTATAAATATAGCACCTTTGGCCGTTGACTTTACAAAAATAACACCTCTTTTTTGTTCTCTGTTATAACACTTCCAAAAAAAAAAAGACAACACCCCTGTGAGACTTCACTCCATCTTCTTCTTCTTCGTTCTCAAAACTCATTTGATGGATTCAACAAAATTTGTTCTCACATCCCGTTGTTTGCACAACTCATTGTTCAGACACCTTATTGGATTATCATCTCCAAGCAAAAGGCGCAATCGTAGAGAAGAAATCCATAAATTTGATATTAGTTGAAATTTGCGAGTTGAATTGGGTTTGTGAATTTAAAGAAAGCGAATGGTCGAGCTCTAGGTCGAGTTTTAGGTCGAGCACAAGATTAGGTCAATGTTTTAGGTCAACTTTTGGGTCGAGTACTAAATTTGGTCGAGTTTTAGGTCGAATATAAAATTTAGAATGTGTCGACGACTAATCTTGACTAAATTTAGGTTGAGTGAATTTTATTTTTTAAAAAAATTTCACTCAACTAAATTATGATCGAACATTAAGTCGAGCTCGACCTAATATTAGGTCGAGTGAATTTTTAATAAAAAAAATAAAAAATAAATAAAAATTCACTCAACCTAAATTTGGTCAAGCATTAGGTCGAGCGCAAGGTTATGTTGAGCATACCCTTCCGTTCTACCTAATGCTTAACCTAATGACCAAATTTAGGTTGAGTGAATTTTATTTTTTTAATTTTTTTAAAAAATTTCACTCAACATAAATTTGAGTGAGCATTGATCGAGCTTCAAACCTAGTATTAGGTTGAGTGAATTTTTCAATAAAAGTATTTAAAAAAATAAAAATTCACTCAACCTAAATTTGGTCAACATTAGAGAGTCGAGCATTAGTCGAGCATAAGATTAAGTTGAGCCTAACCTTGTACTCGACCTAATACTTAGGTCGAGCTCTATCTAATGTTCGACCAAATTTAAGTTGAGTGATTTTTTAAAAAGAAAATTAAAAAAATAAAATTCACTCAATCTAAATTTGTCAAGCATTAGGTCGAGTTCGACCTAAATTTGACATATATTCGACCTAAAATTAGACCAAATTTAGTGCTCGACCTAAAGTTGACCTAGCAACGTGACATAATCTTGTGCTCGACCTAAAACTCGACCTAGAGCTCGACCATTAGCTTTTAAATTACAAACCTGGGTTCAAGCTATCAAATTTCAACTAACATCAAATTTATACGATTTCTTCTCTACTGATTATGCATTTTTGCTTGGAGATGATAGTCCAATAAGGTGGGGTACGTAACAATGAGGTGTGCAAACAATGGGTGTGAGAACAAATTTGTTGAATCCATCAAATGGTTTGAGAACGTAAGAAGCAAGATGGAGTGAAGTCTGAGGTGTTGTAGTCTTTTTCTTTTGAAAGTGCTATAACAGAACAAAAAAAGGAGGGAGGTTATTTTGACCCACACAACAAAGTCAACGTCAAAGGTGCTATATATTTGTAAATTTCCTCTTTCCTTTGTTTTTCTTTCATTAGTTTAAATGACTTCCTTTCTTTTCTTAGTAATTTTTCGCAGTTTTTCTCGCTTTTTCTTGAATTTTTTCAGATTTCCTCTGGTTTTCTTAGCAAAAATTTTAGTCATTTGCTTGTTCCTTCTTCTGTCATTCCCACTTTTCTTCTTTTCTTCTTGATTTTTTCTGCTCTTGGTTTTTTGTAGCAACTTTTTCTTCTGGGTTTCTGCAGGAATTTGATTTCCTCTTGTGTCTTCTTCCCCGCTTCTCCTGTCGATTTCAGTCTTTGTTCTTGTTTTGTTTTAGTAGTTTAGTAAGTCTAAGAGAACCGGCCACTAAGTCGACTTGGATACAAATAAGGAATTTGGTCTTTTCTCTTTAAGTTACGGGTGAAAGAAACAAAGCGACAAGAAACATTATGTTGACTTCAAGTCTTTGGTTTTGTCTTTTCTTGTCTTTCTTTAATTTAGTTTTGTTTAGCAAATTTTAGCTTACTTTTCTTGTTTTTTCTTTAATTAGTTTAATTTAGTAATTTTAGTGGTTTTATTTCTTGTGTTGTGTTATGAAAATTTTGGTTATGATTTATTTTTAAGTACCAAATATTTTATAGTTTTTATATTTATTGATTATAGTTATTTTAATTTTCAGAATTTAATTATGTCTATTTTATTTTTTTGTTAGTTTAAATTTCATTATGTTCTAATTTCTTTTGTTAGAGATTAGATGGATCTTAATCATGAATAATTAATTGTTAAGACTTGTTCATGCAACTTATATTTCAATTATGAGTTTAATATCATGTTCTTAATGCTTTTAGGTGATTGATCATCACCTAATTGATTTTTGATGCTTGTTTGATAATTGTGGAGATAACATGCATGTGCTCATGTGATATTAAACCGTGAATTCAATTTAGGCGGTATTTGCATAATCTAAGTTGTTCATGTGATTTAGTAGTAGAACTAAGTCGTGGCTACTTAGATTGAATTCGGATTTCCATAGTTCTAATGCATTTAGAAATTTAAATTCACCCAAACCAAGTGTGAGGTTATTTTAATCTAAATAGGGTTATTAGACCGATGTCAATATTAATTTACATTAGGAAATTTCATCATCATAATTTGGAATTTAATTTAATTGCATGGCAAGTCAAGAGAGTTAATTAGGATTGATTAAGTGAAATCAAATCTCTAACATTTTAGTTGATTGAGTAAAGTTTTACTATTTGTTGTTTTTATCAATTGTTATTAATTTTCCTTCTTTAGTTTAATTTACCATAAAACAATTTAATCGGCTAGCTTGTTGTTGAATTAATCATATTGGTAAGTAATTGGTTAGTTTTAACTCAATCCTCATTAGAACGATACCTACTCACTCCTTTATTACTTGTTGATATTGTACACTTACAATTCACCGAACACGTGTATGCTTATATGTGAAGTGTACTTTGAAATAGATAATTTAACATCTTCTTCTTGCTTTTTTTTTTTTTATGCAGAGAAAACAAATGATCCGATTTTGATTAGTCTTTTCTCCTATATTCTGTGTTTTTGATAAACAAAGATCCATTTTTAGGCTCTTCATTGATTTGGGCCACCTTTAATCGGATAATATGCTTTTTCGTGCTTGGAGTTATTTCTTCTTGCTAAAAATATTGGTGCTTGAAATGACATTTCTTCTTGCTAAAAATATTTGTGTTTAGGGTTGATTGTTCTTTTTAAAATTTTTTTGTGTTTGTGGGTGTATCATTCTTTGAAAATTTGCTTCGATCTTTGGTGGCTTTGGAGTGCGAGTCGCAAATCTTTATTTTGCTTAAGGGTGCTTGTATCACTGTGGTGGTCTTTAGTTGGAAGGATTGATACTTTCATAGCGAGCGGGAGATGGAAATGGCCTTTTCGAATATAAGTTTGACAAGAGAAGAATAAAGGGGTGTCTAGTTGAGGAGGATGTCCGAACTAGCCAAGGAGAGGAGTTAGAAGCTTGATTGGTAGAATTTTGGTGAAAAAAAGAGAATTATATTGGGTTATAGGTTCAGAATACTCTTGAAGGGTTATGGCGATTAAGGACCTTTTTTTTTTGTTGACAAATAAAGTTCATCATAAATGCATCCGTAAAATGAATGAAGTTCAGGATAAAAATGCAAAAATTTATCCACAACCTTGGAACAACAAGCGGTTTGTCTTAAAAAGTCTCACATTTCGAAGCTTCTCAAATGTAGATAGAAGCTAAGGCAATACATCTGGATTGGACTGTGTAATTGACAACTATATGAACTGGCTTCTTTAGGCGGTTGGAGACTGAATTTGGTGCAGTGAATCTACATCACCTAAGTGACCGAAATGCTAGAATACGCAGTGCAGCGAGGGAAGCTTTCTTTGGCATTTCGGCAAAGAAGTGTCGGCATGTCTAGCGCTTCAATAGATCGACATCCTAATCATCATCACCGAATCTCCTGGTAGTAATAAAATGCCTGAGGAACCAACGGCTTTGTTCATCAAACCAAAAGGAGGATTCAAGATAGAACGCTACCGCGATTTCTTCATATCCCTGTTCGTTTCTTGATACTCACTTCGGAGAGGATCCAATCATCATCTCGCACTTGCTACCCAAGTTCGGAGGGACAAAGGAAGGTTTGATAGTCTTTCCCATGAATTGCGTAGTGGAATCAAGAATCCATGGAAATTTTAAGAAACTCGATCGTGCAACCCTAAGAGATCCGCCGCCCAGTTGAATTTGAATGTCTACCCGGTGAAAATGCAATGAAATTCTCTCAAATAGAGTTGTTTGCAGCTGATATTAGTGTTAAAACAGCATAGAAAGGTTGCTATAGAGCTTTGATTGAGGTATAGTGATTTCGTTTGAAGATGTGCGGAGGTTGGTGGTTAAGCGAGTAGAAAAATTCACCAAAATTCAAGGAAAATTCAAAGAAAAATCTAGGCCGCTTTGATTCACAGAAGCAAAAACTTCAAATAGGCTTAGGTAGATGAAATTGATACATATCCACCTAAGGAAAAATCAAAACCACTCAGTCTTCACATCCTAAACGCCGTGGAGTATATTATGTGGTTCAAAAGATGGGGCGATGAAATTGGTGCGAAAGAGCCCATTCAATCGATTGAAATCCAACATTTAGCAAATGAAAGGAATTGCAAAGATCAAGAGCGTTGGATGAAGGAACTTTGCACGAAGGCAAGAAGGAATCCACGGCCAAGGAACTTGCCGCAGACATCACCTTGAGAGAAACCTTTGATCGTTATCAATTCTACTTCCATGGTTGTCATCGAAATGAAGATGATAAATTGGGGAATAACTATTTCCTTATGTGCATTTCTATGAAAAAATTGAACATTCACTTTCTTTTCTCGCAAAGGCAAGTAAAAGATATTAAATTACGATTCCAAAGTACCCATCGCATATAAGACGTTATGCTGACAAAGGTCATTTAACAGAAAATGGGCTCTTTGCACGGTCTTTAGTTTAAAATTGACAAATTTATTAATCTTAAGGACTAAAAGAACCGTTTTAAATGTAAAGGATTAAAAAAATTTTGGCTCAAATGTAAAGGGCCAATTTTGCGATTTAATCTAATATTTTATTTTTGAATTTGTAATGAAAATGAATAATAATAAGTAACTTAGCAAAAATAAGTACATGAGCACCATAATATATGAATAAAAAGAATCAAATTAGATGACAATGAACATATTATTTGTAACTATTTTTAATAGTTTCATCTAACTCATAAATAGATACCAACTAGAAGGTCTAACTCACGCAGCTTTTTAGAGTGCCCAAGATAAAAATTTTAAATATATATTATGAAGAATTAAAATACATTGTCATTTGTCATTGTTAATAAGAATAAAACCATGCAACAAGAATTTTACACACAAAATAGTTACATTGTCTATACAAAGGTTACCAAATTTGCTCGCTTCTCATCATTTATTGATGCATGATTAAGGGAATATGAGAATATATGGCAACTCTATCATCCTTTACTGGTTTTCCACCTTCAATTAAGCATAAACCAACACTTCCTATTGTTAGAATGTCACGTATATGGGTTGAAAAGCCTACAAGGAGAAAGAAGGCAATCCAAATATATAACATTAGAGCAACAATTTATTAGTTCAAATCCGTGCCTGCACTCCTTTGTGTCATCAAAACTATATCGAGAAACAAAGAAGGATTTAACAATGGCATGGAGAATTACGAACATTATCGTAACCATTAAATATAACTTGACTATATCTATTCAATGCAATCCACAAAATTTTGAATTCAAAATTAGGAAAAATATGCAATTGCAAACCAAGCACAAAGTTATTGTCACCGAACTTTTCGCTTGCATAATTACTACTTTTTCTTCTGTTCAAAATGAAATAAAATTCATTGCCTAATTTCATGATTCTAGTTAAAGAAAAATGCGCTACTAATTTACTGGGTATTATGCAAAATATTGAATAAATGCAGGATACTTTTTTTTTCCTTTGCTTGTCAAAGATGACTCAAGAATCCATAGTACCCATAGATTAACACAAAACCCTTGGGTCCCATTCCATGTTCCTGTCTTGCCTAATACTCCAACCAAACCACCAAAATACATAACTAATAATCAATTAAGATACCACACTAATACATGAAATCCAAAATTCAATAATATTAGATTGACCAAATATACAACCTTTGCAGACGCCTTGATAACTCCGGGTGTACTCAAACCCAAGTAATCATTTCAAAAGAATATCAATAAATGGAACTTTCCGTTAGAAATTCTCAGCATCATCACCCTCACCATTGCCACTCTTAAAGTCATCTCCTGTTAGATATAGACAATCAATAAATATAAGAGCACATTACAAAATCAACAATTAAAAATCTTTTTAATATGGTTTGTTTTCTCACTTCAAAGGTAAAAGAACCACTAATCAATCGCTCCAAACATCTAGTTACATGCATTTATAATTCTAATAGTAATTTTAAAAGAAGACATTTTTAGAATAGATTAGCGAGTTTTTTCCTTGCGTAATTAATGGCCCAAAAGTCTGTATATGTAAAGTGAAGGAAAAGAGTAGTATTGACACCGAGAATGTCATGAAGCCACTGAATGTGAGTTAAAATTCAAACTTCCACGGAGGCTCTATCACAATGTTGCACATGGTCTCATAAGGCCTAAAAAGAGAAACTGGTAAATAAACATTTCGATGTGAATGAAAGTGCGTGTCTTAGCGGAAAATTTCAAACCAATTATCGAAAGGTTAAATATTTTGCCACACTAACTTCACTCCATTAGTTTGAAAGAAGTTTTTGACATTAGATTGAGACACCAAACCACCAAAATATAACCAATAATCAATTAAGATACTACACTAATACATGAAATCCAAAAATTCAATAATATTAGATCGACCAATTATAATGCACTTTGTAAAGCAATCCCTTGATAACTCGGGGGTGTACTCAAACCCAAGCAATCATTTCAAAAGAATATCAATAAAACTGGAACTTTCCAAATTCCTCACAAGATCATCAACCTCACCATTGCCACTCTTAAAGTCATCTCCTCGTTAGATATGATAATCAATAAATATATATACATTACAAAATCAATAATTAAAAATCTTTTAATATGGTTTTGTTTTTTTCTGACTTCGAAGCGTAAGTAATCCACCCGCAATCAATCGCATTCAAACATCTAGTTACTTGCATTTATAATTCCAATAGTAATTTAAAAAAGAAGACATTTTTAGGGAAGATTAGCGAAGTTTTTTTTCCCCTTGCAGTAATTAATGGCCCAAAAGCAATCGTGATATAAAGTGAAGGCTAAAAGAGTAGTACTGGAGCACCGAGAATGTCATGAAGCCACTTTTGAATGTGGGTTCTCAAATTCAAATTTGGCTGCAGGCTTTATCACAATGTTGCACACATGGTCTCATAAGAGCATCAAACGAGAAACTCATGTAAGATAAACATTTTGAATGAAAAGCTTGTCTCAAATGAAAATTTCAAACTAGTTATCCAAAAGGCTAAATATTTGGCAACTTACTAACTTTACTACATTATTTGAAAGCATATTTGACATTAGTTGAGACATCTACAAAATATGAATATTGATAAGAATGCTGAACAAAGAGCGATCGAGATCACATGAATGCAAAAAATTGGCAAGCTATCTAGTGCAATGCAATAATAAAACATGCATCACATAAATAGAAATGCAAGACATAGAACTCGAATAAGTACCAATTGTTCAACCTTTATAATTCCCAAGCAAAAGAAAGATAAATATATACATTCTTATCAATGTTTGTATAGTAAACTGTCTAGCACACATTTCATGCTCATCCTCCAACTACAAACAAAAGTCCGTTGGGAAAAAATCATAAATTCCAAAAATAGAAAACAAAAAAGTAAAGCTTATATGCAATGTGAAAGGCAAACATTTGGTCATACCCAAGGAAGAAATGTAAGATTTGGCTGGAATTATAGTAGTTTTAGACAAGTCCTTCACTGGACAAAATCCTTACATTGTCCTATCAAGGCGTAAGAGCTACTCGTAAAAAGTATGTTGAAGTTAATTATACATCATTAATGAGAAGCAAAGAAATAAGCAAATCCATTAATAGCACCTAGGAGAATCATGAAATAATAATCTTACATTTATCGAAAAAACACAAATGTTCATATTTAACATACAAAAGTAGTACAACTGATTTAGAACTATTTTTATCATCTGTTGCACCAAGATTTTTCTTCTCATGTGAAATCGTAACCCAAGAAATTTCTTAAATGAATAACTTACACCGTAACACTTAGCAGTAAAATGAAATATATCTCAAACAAAAGATGTATGCTTTAGCCAAAAGTTTGTTGGATAAAATGTTATATCCAATAGCAATTAAAATTTATGACCCAAAAAAATGCAAATCAGAAATGAACGCTGGGCAACAAATTCACTCAACTGAAATTTTCTCCCAAGGTTAAAAATTATATGGGAAGATCGCATGCTTGATGCCTCAAGCCAAACACGACTACTTGACACTAATAACTAAAACAGGTAATACAAAGATAGCGCTATAAATCAAGATGAAGAATAACTTCATCAATGAGGAAGTGGGGATATCGAATCTAACACCACAACAATCGAAAATAAACCAATAATAAAATATATTTAGCAGCTTCTACATCTTTAATATCATATCAATAGAATTACACACTAATTGTTTATATGAAATCATACACAAATAGATAAGTCATATGCATAAACACACAATTGCCAAAACCAAGCCGTAATCAAACACAGGAAACAAACGACATCCATTTTTGGTAGCTGAGCATCTTTAACCTCCCCGCAATATGACCAAATAATTTTATCACCAATTATCAACACCATCACATTAAAAATAAAAATCCAATTCAAGAGAAATTGACTAACTTGCGACATACCCCTTTAAAGGGTTCTTGAACAAATGTTCTAAAATCATATGGTCATGACATAGCAAGAAGTGCATCATCCGGAAAGGTGGTTCTATTGGCCAGAGAAGGTAAACCAAAAATGAACCTATTGGAAAAGAAAAGCAAAATTTTTGGCCTACCCTAAACCCTAAACATGCAATCCAGAAAACAAAGAAAGATAAAGCACCAAAAATTTTAAACCCAAATAACCCAAGTAGCCAATAAGATTGAATGGAACAACAAAATCTTTGATCAATCAAAAATCGAACTAAAACAACAAAGCATCTTGTGGTGAATAAATGGGGAAAAAACCTAAACAGAAATGCAGATAAAGAAAGGGAATTACCTCTATTGTCATGGGTCAAAGTGAAATTAAAAGGGTAAATGAGCAAAAAATTCCAAAGGAAAAATCTGCACCAAATATATGTCCCCATCACCATCAAAAGAAAATAGCTTTAGTCAGGCCTAAAATAATAGCTTCTCTCACGAGGCGCAGAATCGAAGCGATAACAAAAGAAAGGAGTGGAGCAAACAATTGTCGTTTCCACCCTAAAATGCGAAAAAACAAAGAAATACTTCAGTTCAACTCCCATCGCTTGATACTTCATCAAAACAAAGAAATAATATCCATATATTTAGAAAAGAAAATTTACGCCAGAGTTCAATTCCAACATAAGAAACCTACAAATTTGGGTTATCTTTGGAAGTCCGCAAAGGGAAACAACAACATTTTTATCGAAGTTTTGGACAATTAGTCTATTTAGATACTTGCAAAAGTGAAAAAGAAGAGAACAAACTCGGTTGTCAATCATAGAAGCCTTCCATTTTCCCTCGTAATTAGGGTTCTTGATTTTTGGCAATGGCAAAAGGCTAGTGAGAATTCACACTCATTCATAGTGAATGCACTCAAATCTAAATTTTGACTCAACATACCTTAGGCTTCCATGGACCCTTATGTTCGAGATTGGGAATGATTGTGGCGGTTCACCCACCATATTCTTCATCATCTCGGTCCTGAGTTAAAAACTAATCATTAACCATATTCTTTGGACATGATTTAAAGCTAAAACAAAAGCAATGGGATAGCACTAATCAATTGAACACTACACAAGATGAGTGCAATGGCGTAAACCCTACATAAATGAAAGAGATGACATTATTTTTAAAGTGGGGTTGCAAGAAATGATGTTGTTTAAGCTAGGAGAAGGGAAAAAAGCCATGTGCATGTCACGTGGTGGATGGACGAACCAAGCATGAACAGTGCTAACATTGGCGCCTTAATCATATACTTAAAAAGTTCCTAATCATCAAAACCCGACCACCATTCTAATAGAAAGGAGAATTCACATAGTGAATGCTGAAAAGAGAGTACAAAATGCCATGTTTACCATATAGCTCCAAGTGACTCAAAAATGTAAGGAATATGCACAAAAGATATGAGCAATGAACTGAGTTCCATGGTAAAAATGCCATCAACCCAAACATACATAGTAGGTCCATTACAAAATAACAACAATCATAAAATGGTCGAGTTCCTAAGAAAGAAAGTTCTTTCTTCAAGCTCAACGGAATGAGCTTACGGAATAGTGTTTGTAAGTACTTGTGCAAGATGATAAAGCCTTATTATCATCAAACAACCAAGCCTACTAGGATAATGATCTTGCGTATGCGCATGGGTTTCTCATCATGAGTATTGGAAATCCAAAAGGGGAGAGCCCATCACACCATCAAAACGATAATTTGAGGTTCATCCACCTTTACCAGATTCAAAATACCACGCTCTATCTGGGATACTGAAATATCAAATAAATACAACAACCAATCGTAAAGTTTAGGAACTTCAAAATCAAATCGAAAATGTATATTATATAAATGAAAAAAATTAAAAGGCGACTAAGTCAAAACAAACCTAAACAAAGACAATAGAATAAGGTTAAACACAATGCATGGCCAAGGCAGAAAGCAAGAGAAATGTCAAAATAAAAAGCAATACAAATGTACATTTGATGCCTTTTTCACAGGGAATTGATAGATTAGAATGATTAGAAGGAGCCGGCCTAATAGCTAAAGAATAGAGATAACCACGTTATTATCCACCAGGTCAATAAGTTATCCACAAGACAATAAGATGACATGATAGCAAAAGGAAAAGATCATGAAGCCTCAAATTGCTTTGAATTAGGCAACAAATCAAATACATAGACATAATAATCTCTAAAGTTAAAATAGGAAAAAAATACAGTAAGTTATCAATTGGATCCACCAAAACTGTGAAAAACTATCGAGTAGCCCAAAAGAAAAATCCATCGAATGTATAAAAACAATTAAGAAGCATACCAAAACATGTCAATCACAGCATATATGTCAAATACAGAAAAGATTGGTGGCCACGAAACACAACACACAAGGGGAAAAAAGAAAAGAAAGAATAAGTCCCATGAAAGGTGCTATGGCTTCTCCATGTCACAACCAATTGTAACGCTTATGACGGCTTCTCCCTTAATCACAAGATCTTCAAATTCATGCAAAACATCTGGTTAGGATTTTTGTAATAAGTAATTGCGAAAAGTTCAGATATTTTGGAAAAGTTTGGACTTCCTTCCTCAAACTCATCTTAACGCGGGTCGACAAAGCAATCAAATCGAGATGATGAAGGATGGGCGGTAAATTGGCGACTTGGATGCAAAAATTGAACACGTGCATTTTGGTATTCTTTCTTTTGCATTGTAAAGCATGCCAATTATCAATGGAAATTTAATAAATACCAACCGGATCCTTTCATACCGATAAAATTGAATCAAGCCAAGAATATAATTGAAATTCCACTACATTTTGGATCTACAGAAAATTGTAACTTTGTTTTAAGTCACAATGACATTCAAGTGAACTTAAGCATAGAATCAATAATCATTCGAAAATTGTCTATTTCTACAAGGACAAATAGCATATCCAAGTGTACACATTTGTCTCACA
Source organism: Gynochthodes officinalis (assembly GCA_020080225.1). Taxonomy (NCBI): domain Eukaryota; kingdom Viridiplantae; phylum Streptophyta; class Magnoliopsida; order Gentianales; family Rubiaceae; genus Gynochthodes; species Gynochthodes officinalis. The sequence goes on from CM034623.1 coordinate 25,863,476, forward strand.
AGAGAGGAAATGGCTTAATGTTTAATGCATGTCAAGATGCATAAAGATTGCAGGATTAATCATCTTAGATATTATGCTTAAATTATTAGTAAAACTACATGCAAGGTGTCCATTAAACAACAAGAACCAACAAAAGTTACACATAGATAATAAAATCTACAAGTAATTGAATCTTAACTAATTTGCATTTGGCGATAACAAAACCCAAGATAACTTAATCCTAACAATGGAACATTGATCTAGCCATGCATTACAACTTACTTATTGTAATAATTGTTACCGCTTGAGTGCATAAACCTCGAAAGATGCCGTGGATTTGGCCTTAATGTCCACAACTAAAGTCCACTCGGTATCAATAAACATCTTTGCATTGGCAATGCAACTCAAAAATAACCTTGCAGAAATTTCGAAGAAGAAATCTAATAGGAGACCTTGTCGTGATCCTACCTCGGATGGACTAAAATAATCATCAACCACGTGCATTTTTGCTTCAACAGAGTCCAACCAAATGTCCGCATTTTCTCAAACCAATAGACAAACTCATAAATACTAAAGTAACATATTTTTTAATGAACACTAACTGTAAACTATATTTGATTAACTCGTGGATAGACATTTGCTCAGTAAATTAGAAAGAGACTATCGTCCAACAAATATATTGAACCAACATTCAGGAAAATCACACAGCACATGCACACATAAAATCTTTTTAAAGAATTTAGGTTACCTCACGAGAGACAAATATATCCGTAAATCCAAAATTAATAAAAGCATAATAAGAATAGTAGCTACAAAATTTGTGGAACAATTTTAGTTTCATTAGCCATTTGAATAAAATATAAAAGAGAAAGAGAGTCAATCATGGAACCAATAAATCTATAATTCAAAAGAAACAAAAAGCATACGTAAGTTAATAAATAGAGTAGAAGAAAGAGTAAACATCACACATGAGAAAATTGCTAGGCTTCATGTGGGGTCAATAACTTCAAAAGGGTTGTACAAGGTGCAAGTAAAGCGAATCCTTTAGTATCAATTATGGCAAAAGTTCCATCTACACTCTGACCTACCAATTTATCCAAAGTGGAGTTAAAAATTTGAAACAGTTTACGGAGGCAACACTGGGAGGAAGATTTGGAAGAAATTGAGCAGAAAAGCGTATAAATCAAAATCTAAGTTATGGTAATAATGGCAAAAGTTTGCTCAAACCATTTGGAAGACTAAAAAGAGCAAGGCCATACGGTTAGGACTCAAAACCATTAGCGCATCAATTAAATGCATTGAAATCCATAAGGAAACAAAAGGGATGCTACACAAAGCTAGGAATATAAAAAATAGTGCATTAGGTAAAATATAAAAGAACATAAAGAGGAAAAATGTATGCAGCCAGTAAAGAATAACAATATCCATGCACATATAACTCAACATTAAAAAGAAGAAAAATATAAAAATAAAAATGATAACCTTTTGGTAAACAGATAGTACGCCATCAACAAACCAGTCTTGCCGCAACCTCCCCAACACAAAATCTCCAACTACCGCACAGATCTGGATTTAGGGCATTTTCTAAAAGAAAAATTTTAAAAAGTAAAAACATTTCGGGAAAGGGAAAAGGCTAGCTTCCTTCTCAAACACGCCATCAATGGCGATGGTAAACTGGAAGCGGTCCCGGTTAGCGGTAGCTGACCGCAAGGTCGAATCGATAGACCGGGTGCCCCAATCACCCTAAACTGCACCAAAGCAAATGGATCTAGTTAGAGAAGAAACAAAAAAGGAAGGAAAAAAATATCCCAACCAAAATGAAGAATAGATTTGAAAAAGATAAAAAATTTTGCCTCTCTTCCACACACCCACCGTCAACAATGGTGGATAGAGCCGACAAGGTGGCCGGTTGGCAGACCGAGTCACCGAGTGGCAAAAAGGCGACAAAAACCGACTGAAATCACACATGAATCGGCTGTAAAGGGTAAAAACCCTAGAGAGGAAAGAAAAAAAGGTGAAGAAGGTGAAAAGAGAAATGCGACAACAGGAAAAATGGTGAAAACCGATCGATTTAGGGATGAGATAGAAGACCCGTAGATGCCACAAGTCCTATTTCAGCCAACGTGGAAAGCCAAAGGCGTGTATAGCGCGGGTAATTTTTGTCCACGTGTCTTCACTCGATAGTTTCATTGAGACTTTATTTATATAGTTAATAATAGATACAAATTAATCAACTCATAAATAGACACCAATTAATCAAATTCATATTTCTTTTTCGTGGTACATGCTAATAAATAGAGAATTTATAAGATACTACACTTACAAACTAAGCGAGAATTTAGAAGATTAAAAGATGCAAAGTTTAACCAAGTAATTTTTACATACTTTCTTCTAAATTCTAATAGTTAAAAACTATTGAAATTGTATAATTTAAATTAAAAAATAAAAAATTGAAATTATGCATCTAATTCTCCTATAATTTTAAAAACATTAATATTATACCCATCAAAATAGAAAACAATTGGAAGGAGGAAGTATATTTGTGAACTTCTGTCAGAGTGCAGAGCACGCTCTAAGTTCTCTTTCCCAAATCAAAGCGACTCTTTCTTTTTTTTTTTTTTCCATAAAGATTAATTATATTGACTTTTTTAAACAAAGTAATTGATACATGAATGGTTCTTGTAGAATTTGAACCCTCTTTAGCTCAAAGTTTGGCCAAAGCTTCCTAACTTGCTTCATCTACTTTTCTATCCCAAAGATTTCATACTAAGAAAACAAAGTGGCTACACTAACCTTTTAGCTAGTAATTGGTTAATATTACCACTCTAATTCTTGAATACTTTTAGCTTCACTCCTATTGTAACCACTGACCAATCTCTTCCAAGTAGTCCTAGCTACATAGGGTAATCGTATCTCTTAGATTGCAGAATTCCAGCCACTCTTCCAATGCTATGTCAACTATTGTCTTCTCCTGCATCCACTCTTCTTTAAAAATCCAAATATTCCTGGATTTCCAAAGCATCCACAGTAAATACACAGTAAGTTGACTTCTTTCTTGCCCCATATAATCCTTTATGTTGCTGCTAATTTGTTGCCACCACTCGTTAAAACTACTCACATCAGTTTCAGGATTGTGCCATTTTATTGGAGCAAGGTGCCAGACTGTTTTTGCTCTTGTACAATTAAAGAAAACATGCTCTAGATTCTCTTCTTCTTCGCCACACATTTGACATGTTGTATCTAAATCCATCTTTCTACTTTGCAGCGCCTTTTTTGTGGGCAATATGTCATGACCGCACCTCCATATGAAATGTTTCAGCTTGGTTTTTACATTGAGCTTCCAACTGAATTTCCACAATTGTGTCCTATAGCTTCCGGTCAGGTTGATGTCTTGGTTCTGCTTGCTATGCTTTCCTTCCATACTTTGTTTGTAGGCTGATTTTACAAAGAAAACGCCTTTGGAGTTGTGTTGCCAAATTAAGCGATCTTTGCTTCTGGTGGGTTGATCGATGAAAGAATTTCACCGCTTCTTCTTTGTCAAATACACTTGAAATTAGTTCCTTGTTCCACCTTGGTATCATTTCGAGGAGCTCATTCACCCACATGACTTTATTCTTATTTGGATTGTCTTGCTTTGGTTTGAAACCTTTGCTATTTGGTAGCCATAGAGTCCCAAATCCAAATTGACTTGCCATCTCCAACCTTAAATCTTGCTCCTTGTGCTAATAAATCCTCGCTCCCATCCACCCTTCCATAACCATGAGCTATTCCCTTTCTGCGCCTTCATCAAGCCCCCTTGAGGAAAATATTTTGCCTTAAGTATCTTACTCATGAGGAGGTGAGGTTGGGTTAGAACCCTCCATAGTCGCTTGGCCATTAATGCTTTTGTTGAATTGTTGTATATCCCGAAAGCCCAAGCCTCCTTGCATTTTGGTTACCAAGGCTCGTCCATGATTTCCAATGTATCTTGTTCTTGTCCTCATTGTTTCCCACCAAAATCTAGCAGTAATGTTACTGATTTCTTTGCATACCGCCACAGGAAGCTTAAAACAACCCATAATATAAATTGGCAAAGCATTATGATGATTTTATTAATACTTCTTTACCGCTAAGCTAAGGAAGCGTGTTTTCCAACTTAGGATTCGTTGTGTCACTCTCTCCACGACAAAGTTGAAAACTTCGCTTAGATCTCCCAACTGCATAGGAAGTCCCAAGTATTTTGTTTTGTGTTGTTCCTTCACGCCATCTAGAGCTTGGCAAATCATGTTCTTTAGCCGCACATTCACATTTATTCAAGAAGATGGTCGATTTGTCCATGTTAACCTTTTGGCCCGATTGTTATCGTATTTTTCCAAAGATATCTTTCAGCTTATGTACCTGTTCCATGTTAGCTTCGCAAAAAAGTAGAGAATCATCCGCAAAAAATAAATGTGTGATCATTGGACCATTTTTGCTCACTCTCATTCCATTGTATTCCCCTCTTATGTTTGCTTGTCTAATTAAATTGGAAAGAGCCTCAGTCACAATCAAGAATAGATATGATGACAAAGGATCACCTTGCCTAAGCCCTCTTGATGTATTAATGTATCCACATTGTTCACCATTAATATTAAAAGACATTGTAACTGTACTCACACACTGCATTATCCATTCTATGAATGTACTTGCAAATCCCATTTTCCTCATCACTTGTTTTAGATAATCCCACTCCACCCGATCATATGCTTTAGCCATATCTATTTTTACAGCCATGTATCCTCTCTTCCCTTTTCTCATTGAGTGTAAAGTATGAAAACATTCATGTGCTACAACTACATTATCATATATTTGTCTTCCTGGAAGAAAAGCTGATTGGTTAGGACTAATGCATTTATAGAGGCATTTTTTGAGTCTCTCGGCTAGAATTTTTGAGATGATCTTATACACTACATTACAAAGGCTTATAGGCCGAAATTGTGATATTGAAGTAGGATTTTTCACTTTTGGAACTAATGTAATAAGAGTGTGATTGAGTTGTCTTAGCATTCTACTTCGACTAAAAAAATCTTTAACAGCTATACAAATATCATTGCCAACCACATTCCAAAATTTCAAAAATAAAGAAGTCATACCGTCGGGTCCTGGAGCTTTGTTTGGGTTCATTTGGAATAATGCTGTTTTGATCTCTTCATCCTCTACATGTTTGGTCAGCTCTAGGTTCATGTTTTCTGTGATTGAAGCAGGAATACCTTCTAAGCCTTCTTGGTTCCTCTGTGGGTCATTGGATTTAAACAACTTTGCAAAATATGCTGTTATCTCCTCCTGTATATCCTCCTTTTTCTCCTTAACTGTCCCTTGCTCTGACACTAGCCTATGTATTCCATTTGTTTGCCTTCTTTGTAGAGTACTTGCATGGAAATATTTAGTATTCTTATCTCCCTCCTTAAGCCGTTGTAATCTGGATTTTTGTTGCCAAAAAATCTCTTCCTCTCTATAGGCTGCATTTAGGCTTCGCTTCAAGCTCTCCCATAGCGACCAATCTCTTGAGCCTCCTTTCCCTTTTAGCTGTTCCATCCTTTCTTTAAGTTGCTGAATTTTCCTTGCTGCATTTTGGTCATGTTGCTTGCTCCATTGTGTCAAGTCCCTTTGGCATTGCTGAATTTTTCTGCATACTTGGTGCATTGAGAATCCTGTTTGTGTTTGCTGCCAACTTGCCTCTACTCTTTCCATAATCCCTTCCACTTTGAGCCATTTTTTATCAAACACAAATCTTTTTTTAAACCTCTTTGATCGTGGTTCGTATCCATAACTAGAAGCATATGATCCAAGTTTGTTTTTCCTTGTGGTAGACTTTTGCCTTTGGAAATTTTAGCATCCATTAAGGAGATTTGAAGAATCTATCAATTCTTTCTTCCACATATCCTTCTCCTTCCTATTGTTCGCCCAAGTGTATTTGTGACCACAATAGCCTATGTCTACCATCTCCATATTTTGTATGAACTCTTGAAAGTGCAAGCAACTTGTTGATGATCTCTTTCGCCCAGTTCTTCTCTTCTCGGATCCATAATATCATTAAAATCACCTCCCATAAACCACCAATCTCCCATTTGCTCTTTGCATTTTCCAAAATTTCCATTGTTCTTTTCTTCTTCCAACTTCGTGCTTGCATACACAAATATCGCCCACCATGTCCCTAACTCCCGTCTGCTTGACACTCAACTTGTACCGAGAATGAGTTGGTAAGGCATCTTAGGACTTTTATGGTTGTGACCCAACAAATTAAAAGGCCTCACTCCTTCCTTACGTTCCACAATTTCCCATCTATTCGAATTTCAATCTTTTACAAACCGTATTTATGAACTTTTTTGTTTTGTTTCGCAAGAAATAATAACTCGCTAGTGGAAATGCACCGCTTCCTCAATCGATATTGTAGAGGTCCGCCCAAACCTCTACAATTCCACACACATACTCATTGATCACCTTGAGACCATTTATGGTCAGTTTCTCCACCTCAAGTGATCTATTTGTTTCTTGTTGCTGCTTTCTTTTTTTCTGGCTCCTTATAATTGTATTGGTATCCCCTATCGAATCCACCTCTTGCTCCACTCTAATCCTTTTATCACCTATTCTTTGTAGTCCAAGCCTCACTGCTCCTCCTGCATTTTCCTGACACTGCAACTGCTTTCCTCTTCCATGTTGTCCTTTTCCCTTGAACTTTGCTTTCCAATTCATCAATTGAACTCCTGTTCTATTGCTCCTTGTTTTCTGCTTTGCCGTTTCCTTCGACATTGTCTGTAGGTACGCTTGCCAAAAGCACTCCCTATTTCTTGCAAAGATTTCGGACTTGTTCACCGGATCATATCTTCCTCCATTACTACTACTTGTTGAACATTCCGCTCATCCGATTCTCTGGATGTATGATTTACGCTTTCTTCGCTTGTTGTTCCTTTTTGCTTCCATTGATGCATTTTCTCCACTGATTCTTTTCTTGATTCCTTCACTACCCAATATTTTCTTCCTTGATTTTCTCTTTGGACCTCCCTTAATTCTTTGAGATTTTTTTGCATTGTTTCCGCAGATCCCTTGTGTCCGAACCCATGCTTTTCCTTTCTGAAGCCCGTAGCTTTCAACCATTCACCATAATTTTGACTTGTAAGATCCCCTCTTATGATCCTCCCGCTTTGATTACAAAGTCGCTCAATGTCCTATCTTGCCGCAGAGTGGCAAAACCACCACTGCTCATATTTGAAAACGCCCAATGTGTTTTGTTCTCGGTCTCACTATCGTGCCTCGAGCAATGGTTTCTCCGGATCCATAGAACCAGCATTTTAAGATGTCCGCTGTGAGCTTCCGTTTTGAATTATGATATCATGAACTCTACTAAAAAGTGTTCCTAACCGTGTTCTTTGCTTGTTTAGTGAGCCAATAATTGGGAAGATTCCATACCGTACCCAAATGTCCACTTTTGAAACTCTCTATCTTGCTTAGTAATTTCTTACGACCATTCTCTCAAGATCAAATGCGATGGTCGAAAGTCCGACATCTTCCTTTGAGCACCCTTTGTTTATCTTCTTGGTTTGTAAACACGAATCCAAAAATTTGTTCCAATTTCTCTTACCTTTATAGGTGATGAGATCGCCAGGATTACTTGCGAGGTGTGTTTTAACCGTAAGAAATTAGCTTTTTTGGCTCCATGGATTTTCCCAATCAGACTGTTTTTTCCTTCCTCTTTGCCTCCAATAATATCGACTGGATCCAACGCTATTCCCCTTCTTCTTCTCGACAATTTCTTGTTGACTAGCTCTTCAATCTCTGTTGCCTCTACGAAAATATCCCCTGCTCCATTCTTAGCTCGAATTAGATCGGTGCACTTTTGTGGTCAGTATTCGTGACTTTTGCAAGATTTTTTACTACAGGTATAGATGCAGTGGGTTTCTGTATTCATGGATAATGACCGTTGATGTCTCTAACGGGTTTCATTCCCTTGTTCTGTGATCATCTCTCTCCTCTCACTGAGAGGAGAGAACTTATCTTTCCCCTATGAGAGAAAAAAGTAGTGCGGCACCTTTCACTATGTGAAAAAATACCACAGTGACTCATCTAAACGACTCTTTCCAATGACTGATTTTTGTTTGTGGGTTGGCACAATCTTTCCATTCACTAAAACTCAGAGAAATTCAATTCAAGTATGCGTTGGTCTTCTTTTTGGGATCCCACTTCTTGTTGCTCTCATTTCGTAGTAAAAGGTGTGAAATCTGGCACACTCTCGAATCGGCTCACACAGTCTCGCCTCTAGAGTCACGTGTGTGATATAAATCGCGGATATGCACGACTGCCAATACGGGTATCCAAACGAGCGCCCTAGGATTATTTCACCCAGATAGTGTAGTCACGGAGTCGATCAAGTGCAGAAGGCACATTTGTTGCTCTCATTTCTTTCTATTCTTCAAGATTTACCCTTTAAGTTTCAGGCCCAGCTCACTCTATACCACCACTCCACCACCTAAAGTATGTAAATTTAGAACATGTATGATGAATTTAATTACTGGGTTTTCAATGTCACATCTTCTTTTGAACAAAATTGCTTATAGAGAGTCCAAAGTTTAAATTTTGCTTAATGGGTGTTTTGCCCTTTTCCTTTTGTTTGGGGATTTGTGCAGTGACTTTTTAGTGTAGAAGAGCTGTCTGTTTACAATGGTAGTGATCCTCATCTGCCCGTATTTCTTGGAATCCTTAGGTAATATCTATTTTCGTTCTTTCATTGGTCAAGGTTCTGTTCTGTTCTCTATGACGATTTAATGCTTTATTTTTGATTTTGATTTTTGGGTTGCTTGTGGATGAATGTCAGGTCAGTGTTTGATGTAACGAGTGGAAAGAGTCACTACGGTGCTGGAGGGTTACAATCACATTTTTATGTACTTATTTCTACTTCATGTGTCATTATTGTTCTTTTTGTCGTGTACTTTTGTTGTGCATACTGCAAATAAAAAATGGATATCATAAAGCTGTGCCTTTAAGTATAACTCTTTTGAATGTTTTTGGCCCAAATTCAGTTCAGTTCAGTTCAGTTCAGTTTGCCATTTAAAATTGGTGTGGAGCAGTTCATTGTCATGATTTTGCCAGATATGATTAAATGTGGACTCGCTGCATTGTTTCTATCGAGTGCTAAAGCATTTCATAGAGTACAACTAAATCAGCTGCTTTGTTAACTTTTCTAATTGTAGGAGCTGCATAACCTATTGTGCACACTAATTTTGATGCACTATACTTTGTGTTGCTGTTGTCTTTTTATTTGTATACCCATACATTTTTCTTTCAAATATTTACACAGGGATGCTTCTCAGGCGTTTGTTTCAGGAAATTTTACAGGTACTTTATTCAATTATTTTCTTTAGTGTGTTGCTAATGTAATTCCAGGCTTGAGGCCTCTAATGTGATTAATAGGCTTCAATATTATGGCCATTTAGGGCATTGATGTGATGGTTTGAGCCAAACCAACTTTGGTACTTGTGCTGATTAGTGAATCTGCTAATTGGTATGATGTCTTAGAATTCATAGTATCAACATGCTCTATTTTAATGGATTTGAAATATTGAGACATGAATAACCTCATGGAAGTGTGAGTAGAATGAGTAATTAAAAAGCAAAAAAATTGGTAGAAAATTCTTGATTGCATATGCAACTCAGGATGAAACTAGGCAATTTTTTTTTAAAAAAAAATCCTGAATGCATAATTTTTGTATTTTCAGCTGTTTATTTTACTTGTTATCCTACTACTGGAGATCGTGCATGACTCGAATTTACTTTTGTTTCTTTTTGAAATCATTCTGAGTTGTCAATAGTTGTGGAATTGCGGTTTATGTTTTCATAGTCTTGCAAATCTTTACTTTAGTGAAGTTGATTTGCACTAATCTCTAGTGAAGTTGATTTGTGTGTGTAGTGCTGATCCTTGATCTCAGTCTTGTGCAGTGAGGAGTAGATGAACATCCATTAATGTTTCCTAATTGAGTTATCTTTGGAGCCTTAAGCAATAAAATGATTGCATTTTCATTCAGTGATCATGTGGCAATATCCAGAAAAATAGTATCTTTTGTCCATGAGTGCCTGGGCATTTTCGGAATCATCCATTAAGCCATATTTTATTGGAACACGAATTCTAGATGTGACAACCATTTGAATTAACTGAAGTATGTAGCGTTCAGTTTGGGCTTGATGAATGTCCTGATAGCCATAGGAGAATGACTCATACACAGAATGTCAGTCTGTTGGGGAAATGTGACTGACATGTTCTCAGTAATAAAGCAAAGTAATACTGTTATGCGTTAGTGTGTGATGGTGTTTGCTGAATCAAGTGAATTGAATGATTGCTGTCAAACCCAAAACTAGTTAAAAGTGCTTAAGTATTGTTTTCACTTGGGCTTGACTTTTCATTTTCTGTTTTAACTTTTTTATTTTCTTTTTGGTAGTCAGTTGTTTGGCTTTTTTGAACTAAATTCTGTTTTCCTAAGATTATGAAGTTCCAACTTAAATTATAGATGTTCTACTTACCTGTCTTACTATACTAAAAACTTTTTTCCTTTAGTTCTCTAGAAAACATTCGTTAGCTTTCTGGATAAGATTGTATTCATACTCTTTATGCACATAAGATTTTAACAACTTGTCAAATGGAATTTGTTTGGTATAAAATGATCTAATTACATCAAAGGGATTGGTAGGGAATGAGTTCCTGTTTGGTGCAAAAGTATTGTGGTTTCTTTTTTTTTGGTTGGGGGTTTCCCTTGTCAAAGTATTTGAATTTAGATATTGGATGGTATCTGATTAATAACCACTTTCCTTACCGTCCGACATGGGAGACCTCTAGAATGAGTTCCTGTGCTGTGCTTATGCATATAGGGACATTTTATGATGTTTCAAAGGTTGAATAATTTTGAAATTCAACAAACTTCGTTGTGCTATAATTTTCCTACTCCTGTTGGCACAAGTAATGCTTTGTTTTGCTAACAGAATTACTGCAATTGGATGTTATATTTTTGGCATCCATATTCCATTACATTCTAAATAATAATGTTGGATGTGATAAATAATTAATTTTCTGTGCACATTTAAGTTCATGTTCTACTCAATTATTGCTTTGTTTAACTTTAAAGCTTTTCTTTTTTTGAATTGTATATTGTGTTTTCTGTTCTGGGGGATGGGCTTACTGACTCATTGCTTGGTTTATCCAGTGCTGAGGTAACTAGAATTCTTTTTCTTTTACTGCCTGTTGATTGTTTTTTCAGGACTTCAGTCTGTTTGTGCTTCAATCATTTGCAAGCATAATCCTTCTGTGATCCCCAATTTGTTAAATTGGCATCTTTCTTGAATTGATTTTGTTTTTGAAATAGCTGGTAAAACATCTTTCCTCAATGCATTGGTCGTTGTTATTGGACTACATATGTAATAATTTCCATGTTTGTTCACTTGTCTCTTTTGCATGATCTCTGTGACCTTCAACAACCCCTCGCTCATATGAAGGATTATTGGACTACATATGTAATAATTTCCATGTTTGTTCACTTGTCTCTTTTGCATGATCTCTGTGACCTTCAACAACCCCTCGCTCATATGAAGGAAGTAGTTATTCCTGTACTAGTTGTAATTAGATGAACAACTTTACAAGTGTCAGGTGGTTTTTGTGAGTCAAGTAGAGTTTGCTTGCTGATGATTGCTGAACGAGCTTCATGTTTATCCTTCATTTGCATATTTATAGGTGAAAAGTGTTGTTGAGTGATGAATCTATTAGCTAGTTTTGTATTGTTCATTTCTTCAGGAAACCGTTCAAAATAAATGACTGATTGATATGTTGAATCCATGTGACTGACAATCTGATTTTTGGGCAAAAGTAGAACTTTGGTGCTACTGTAGTGATGGACGTTTATTTCTAAATTACTCACAAATTTAATCCAATTTCTTATTGCTTGAATATTGTGAAAAAATTTACTTAGCTGCTTTTCATCCACAATGTTGAATTTGTCGATTCTAGAATTTAATATATATATTTTTTAATAATCTCTTCTGGATTGAGAGGGGAATTGTTCTGGAATTCTAAGAATTTATACAAATCATTCAGAGGCCTTTTTTCTCATTTGGGCCAAAGTGTACTAGAAAAGCTCACTGACAATTTTGTGGACTGTCTACAGCATGATTCTAAAATAATTTCAGTCAGTGGTTTTGACCTTAGCTACTAATCTGTATGACTGAGAACCAGATTTGTCTTGGTTTTTCCAATGCAACTGTCAAGCTTGAAAGAAGTTTGAAGTCCTATAAGAATTCGTACATCAACTGTTTGCCGTAGCAACATTCTTTTTTCCATTTACTGAGTAGTATGAAAATTGATTAGAGCCAAAAAAGAATGGATAAAGTAGTAGGAAAAAACAAGAAAATGGATTTTCTTAAAATTAGCTAAATTTTATTATTATTTTTAAATGGGGTTCTGATGACTAAGGGATGTTACAGTAGGAATAGACTTTACAGAAGCTTGGCAAATGATTACAATATTTACAAAATACGAGGGAGGAAACAAAAGAGGGAGATCCAATGGAAACATATGTGGAACACCAACTCTCCCTAAAGTTGCTTCTGAATGTTGCACTGCAAAGGGATGCTCTTTCACCAAGGGGCCAGAATAGAGTAGCATTAGTCAGTGTTTAAAGTGCACAAGTGAGAATTAAGAATACTTTGTTCTTCAACTTTAATACATAAAACATTTCATCCATGTAACAGTTTTTAATATGCTGTGTTATTGCACAGTATTATTGAGAGATTACTGGTAGGAACTGCCTGATGGACCTAATGTAATATTGAGGAGCATATTGGAATTAGTCAGTTCCTACATGGAATTATAGGCGCAATAACGCATATCTAATCAGGTTTCTCTGGTACTTAATTTGAACGAGGTAATTTTGTAATTCCGGAATGTTATGGTTTTACATAGGACCCAGATTATTTCGAAGTGTTCATGCCACCTTAAAGAAATAAACTATCTTTGGCTGCCAAGCTTGCTATGTTCGTATTTGATCAGCCTTTAGGTTGCAACTGACAGATATGTTGGTAAGTTGGTTGGAAGCTACTATGATACGGAAGGCAACCTTACTAAGTACTTAAAAGGGGTTGAGGCTAAGGCAGCTAGGGGAGCTCAGCTTTTGGAGAAACAGAAGATTGAAGAAGCTAAAGTACCGAGTTGCAATTCAAGGTGGAGTCAGGATGAGGGTTCAGAGGTGAGATCTTTACTTTATTTCCTCTCGAATATTCATACAAATTAAAGCAAAAGAACATAATTATAGTAGAAAAGAACTTTGGTTAGCAGCGACCAATGAGTGGAACAAATACGGCCTTTTTGAATGTATTCTTATTTTCAGATAAGCAGTGGAGGAAGCAATGATAATTTTTTTACGTTTTGTGAATCCATTCTTATGTTCATTAGGTGTTTCACTATCTACTTTTTGCTTCTTGATGATTGTGCACTAGTGCCTTTGTGCTGCACATATTGAATGAAGATCTTAGTACCATAACAATATACAAGTTGCCCAGTTGGACGTGGTTAGATGATAACTAAGATGTAAGATCAAAAGAGAGAATTGCTGACATTTTCCATCTATCAGATTCTATTTATATGGCTGCCTGGAGAAAGCTGATGTTATCATTAAAACTTGCTCCTTTGTGTGTTATTTACTGAATGCAAAAGAATGCACTTTCATTTCACTTGTATATCTTGCCATAGCAGAGCCTGAAAACAGTATTATTGAATCATTGGCAGACAACTAAAATGCATTTTGTTGGCTTACTTTCTGTTTGAATTGCTTCTTTGAGGTTTGGTGTAATGATGGCCACCCACGGCTGGTGAAGCCACAGATAGAAATAGCTTTGACTGGGAAAATGAGCAAGTGATGTGCGTGTTATAAAGAAGATGACCTTGAACAAGAAGGATTAGAAGTTTTCGAAGGTTGTGATTATTTTGCAAAAAGTGTAGGTTATAGCAAGGTTAATTTTTAAATCCCGAAACGTTTTCTACAGAGTTCAGAGCAGAGTTTATAGGGGATGGTTCCAATAGCATACCCAAAACCACAAAACACGAAGAGATATAGTGTTGTGTGTGTCATGTAATATGTTTTAGGTGTTGAGTGTTGTGTATCATGCAATCAGCTTTGATGATTCTTTGAAACATAGTTATAAGTAGGGGCGATGTTTATTCATATTTTTTACTTGTAATTACTTTCAAATGCTAAAAGCTCATTATTCGAACCTGTTTTGATCTTGTGGAGTTTAAAGTATTTGTTGTTTGAATGATGAATGGTCCTCGGTTTGAGTTTAGTTAACCTGGTTCTTCACATCTTTTACCAGATTTGTGCGCGTCGCGTCTTAATGAACATAGCAACAACACAGTGATCGCATTCGTAACAGGCTGTGCTTAAAGTACGTGTTTTGTTATAAACTGAGCCGTATGAAATGAGGTTGAAATTTATGAAACGAGGCGGCATGGGCACGATCAAGTTTGATTGAATTGAAACCTCATGAGTGTAAATTCACTTATTCCATATGCTCATCTAACATTTGTCTTGCAAAATTCTGTTCTCAGTCTTCGTCTTCGTCTAGATTAGGACTTTTTCTTAGGGACCCAAAATACAAAAACATTAATGTCTGGGGATATTTACCGAAAAAGCTGTTTAGCTAGATGATCTAAGTTTTTGTTCAATGAACTCTTACTATGGGTTAGTGCCTGTCAAAATTAGTTATGTTGCCTTTGCCCAGTTGCCACTGGTTTCTTTCCCTCCATTTTCGAGCGTCTGAAAATGACTATCCTGCAAAACTTAACCAAACACAAACCTCACCATTTCCCACTCGACTCACCCTCTTCAACTCCTCCTCCATAGCCATCCAAACCCGCTGGAAGAAAAAACCCGCCAACACAGCCCAAACTCGTCTCCATTCTCGAACCCGAGACCGCAAATTGGACCCTCTCACAAACCATATCGTCAGATTCAACCGCATCCTCCACCTCCACAGCTTCCTCTCCGCCAGAAAACGCGGCCCATTTGTCTCCTTAGGCTCCTCTCTAAGTGGGCTCCGCATGTTGGGCTTACCAAGGTACCTGTTGGGGAGTTTCTCAGGAAGTACCCTCATGTGTTCGACGTATTTGCTCACCCCATTAGGAAGAATCCGTGTTTTAAGTTTAGGTCTGGATTTGTGGACTTGTTGGAGGAAGAGAATGATGTTGTACGTGGACTTGAATTTGAGAATGTGATTAAGATTAAAAGATCTTGAAGATGTCTGTTAATGGTAGTATTCACTTTCATGCACTCAGATTGACTAGGAGGGAATTTGGTTTACCTGAAAATTTTCATGAATGCATTGTTCAAAAGTATGAAAATGTGTTCAGAGTGGTAGACATGGAGGTTTTTGAATTGGCAGATAGAAATTTTGTTGATTGTAACGATCATAATGAGATGTCTGTAGGTGTGGCTGAGGTTGAAAAATGGAGGAGAGAGAGTATAGGGAGAAATGGCTGAGTGAATTTGAGGTCAACTATGCTTTTCCCATGAATTTTCCTACTGGGTTTAAGAAAGAACCTGGCTTCAAGGAGAAGTTGAGGAATTGGCAAAGGCTTTCTTATGTGAAGCCTTATGAGAAAATGGAGGTTGCTCGGATGCGGGGTTCTGGTGGGATTCAGCGGTATGAGAAGAGGGCGGTGGCTATTATTCATGAGTTATTGTGCTTGACAGTTGAGAAAATGGTGGAGGCTCAGAAGTTGGTGCATTTTCGGAAGGATCTAGGAATTGAGGTTAATATTAGGGAACTTCTTTTGAAGCATCCGGGTATATTTTACATGTCTACTAAAGGGAATACCCAAATGGTTTTCCTTAGAGAAGCATATAACCAAGGATATTTGGTTGAGCCAAATTCAATATATGAAGTCAGGAGGAAGTTATTGGACCTCATTTTGCTAGGGCGACGAAGTACTCGAAGACTGAGAAATGGAAGGAAATTGGTGCTGAGAGACATGATGTGATGTTCGTTGGCAGTGAAAGTGAAGCCAGTGATGATGGATATGGTATAACTTTGAATGAGATTGAAAGAGAAGTCAGTGAAGGACATACTGTAACTAATATTGAGAGGCTAAGAGAGGAGAATGATGGTGCTTTTGTCCTTCCATTTTGGAAAACTTTGCACATTGTTGTCACGAGAGTGAACCCCATGAAGTTGTTGATCAGGTGGAGGAAGAGCTTAATAGGCAGCAAGAGAAAGACAATCAGTTGGAGTGACAGGTACAAAGAAGGGGAAAGTGGGACTTGCATTTACCATGTGATTCTTGCCGACTTTATTGACTTTGGGGTTGCCATAAATTTTGCTTGATGATTGTTTCTCTTTGGCTAGCTCATGATGGTTGCAGACCAGAAACATGTAGATCAGACAATTGTTTTTGAAGAATCCTTTTGATAGTGGTGCGTAACATTATGTATGATGTCACAGTTTATCATATCTCTTACTTTGACAATCTCTTTCAAGTGACCTTCAAAAAGAAACAATCTCTTACAAGTGGCATAAATCTTGACATAGTTGTGTATTGAGAATATTATAATGATGCATTTAAGATGATCTTGTTGAAGCATGATTGTTATAAACTCCTGAAAATACTATTCATTGGAATTAGTTTTAGGAAAACGTTTCCCCATGATGTTGTTTTCAGATGCCGCAACTCATTTTTTTAACATGCATGCCGAAGACACCATTCGGATTCATGTAAAAATGCCTTATACTCAACTCATTTTTCTAATTATGGGATTTCATAGGTTAATTTCCATTATATGTTTGCCTGCAAAATTTTGCAGTAATGTTCATGGTTGTGATGTGTCTTATCCAGATTGTTACCACATTTTTAATCATCCTTAAAAACTGCAACTGTGAGATTTAAGGCAGGTTGGTTTATGTCTACTGTGATTGCAAAGGCAACCCTTCTAAGTACTTCAACATGGTTGAGGCAAAGAGCCTTGAGTTGCTTTGCAGCTAGAGAAAGAGAATACTGGAGAAGCTAATGTGCTTGTTGGAATCCAAGGTTGAATTGTAATGAGGATGGATGCAGGGGTAAGATTCTATGTTATTTTGTCCTAGCTTAAGATAAGTGGTTTCTTGTTTACAGATAAAGACATACGTAGAATATATTCTTGATTCAAACCATATAAAATGTTATTGCACATTTGCACTGGAAAATTTTCATTTCTAAGCATTTCCTTTTCTGTTGCCTAAATTCATCAGTGATATTTTGAGATTATTATCTTTTTTTGGTTACCTATTCTTTACAAATTGATGATTATGCAATTCTGGCTCATTTGCTCATTAAATTGCAAACTTTTGGCAAATAAAATACATCAAACAATACAGACAAGTTGCAAACTGGGATTGGAAAAAACATATTTAAAAATGAAGAAACTTAATAAAAATGATGATGTTGAAGTTATCCTTCACTTTTAATTTTTTCCTTAGTATGAGTGAAAAGATAATCTGATGTAATTAAGGTAGCTGGAAGTCTGAAAAACTCTCATTGCTTTCTGGGTCTACTCTTTGGTTCTGCATTATTCCATGAAATATTTGTGTTGCTTCACTTGTATTCTGATTTTTGCACTGACGACAAAGCATATTTAACCATTTGGCAGGCATCCTCAATGTTATTTATTGTTGTCCTGGATCTCATTTGAATTGTTTCCTCTCCTAGATGTATATCATCAAATTGCTAACAATTTTTGGTTTGCAAATCCTTGATAAGATCATCGAGTACTTAACAAGTCTGATTAGAGTAGTAAACTTGTTGGCTTCTCAATTAGGGTGTTTTTAGATGCTGTCAGAAACAAGTAGCTACTCATTTTTATTTGAGGGTTCTTTGTACGTGAGAGTTATATAGTCCTCATTCACCAAATAACTAATAATTATAAATTTTCACATGTTACTTGCAAGTTGACAATGCTACTAGAAACTTTGTGACTAATAGTAATTTGACTATTTTTGTGTTGCAAATAACTATTACTGCTGATCTGATGTTATTAGAATTACTATGGGTCCTTTTACGAGTGAAGTGCTGGTAGTTTTTGAATTTTCTCCTTTTACATTAATTATTCCTCAATTTGGAAATTTAAATTGTTTGACCTCCAATTGTAAAATTGGATATGTTTTCTCATTAAAATACGCAGCCACAATGGACATGCAAAATGAATAAAAGAACCAAAAAGTGTCATCAGTCATTCAGTCTAGAGTATATGAGTCTGTTAATGTACATATTCATGAGAATTAAGACTGAAAAAAAAAAACTAGGGACACCTAATATTTCTTATTGTGAGCAAAATGTGTAAGCATTAGAGTTGTTAGATTCTCCTATTATATGAAAATTCCAGAACTTCCCTTTAGAAGAGACCAAGTTTTCTTCACACAAGAACGCCCATGAAAACCACATCTCAATCATCCGATCAACATCATGTACCAATAAATTTGTCCCATTTCCGTAATTATTTCTCGCTAATAAACTAGCTGTGTAGATGGAAGCCATTCTACCAGGGCATTCAGGTTTATGACCACATGGTCCATCAACCACCACCACATCCCACTTCAATCTATATATTTTTAAAGGAAGCTTTTAAGTGCCAATTTGCATCTTGATTTTTGAAGAACACCAGCTGCTAATGGTGAACAATGTTTGTTATTTCTAGCATGCTTCAGCAGCTTGAAAGCATCTTGGGCTACTGTTGGATACTCAATTTTGTAAATTAAAGTACCATTGGCCATCTTTTTAATTGTACTTAACTTTTCAGGATCATCCTCTAGAAAGACTGTGACTCCACCTGCATTCAGGGATGAAAGGTTGGAGTACTCTTGTTCAAGCCCAAAAATGAGGAGATTGCATGGGGATCTATGAGAAATGAGACTGAAGAGAAATTGCACTTCCTTCTCGGTTAAATTTCTTGAATTTGCATTTGAAACGGAGTGATTTTTGAGGTTCTTGAGCTCGTGCATGGTGTGACATATTCTTGTGATGCACAGAAGACAGCAGGATGTGGCCTAGTTGATGAAGATGAAGTAACAATGGTGATCTTGAGAAGCCGGAACACTGATGCACATGACAAGATAAAAACAAGAATCGGAACGAGTTTCTTTTTGTTAAGAAGACTCATCTTTCCTTTCCCTTTGCAATATTTGTGGTGGAGCTGAGAGGGTCCGAGCTGCCTTGGATTGTTTGAGAGAGAAGAGAGTAATGGTGTTAGAGGACTAACAAGAGGATGGTAAGGGGCATTGTGTTTTCCGTGGGATTGGTAAAAGCTACTATTACTACATGTTTGATGTATGATTGGAAGGCATTGTGTGGCACTACATCTGTTTCTCTAGATAGTTTGTAGTGGAGTTCTTTGAGTGATGAGGAAGTGATATGTGAATTTGCTTATGTTTGAAGCGTTGCTTTATTAACTTGCTGAGATTTCAGCACAGCAAGCAATGAATCATCCGCTCATGAATTGGTTATCAATAAAGGAAAAAGTGGAAGTTTGGTACCTTAATCATATCAGGTTAATAGTTTGATGTGCACTTGAAGGTTTGGATTTACATGGAGGTTGGCTGATTTCTTTTGCTGCTGATGCAGTTAAGAGGATGCATGTGGTGGAAAAGTGAAACATAAAGAAGGTTTTAGAAGTTGATGTGGGAGCCTTTCGGCTTTCTGGTGTACTGTCATAAATAAGCAACGAAAATTCTAAAATGATTGCCCGGTTCGGCTGTAATTTCAAAGCACTGGTGATTTAAAAGCCATGCTTATTTAGTGCATAATCAGAATAAATAGGTTGTTGGACTAGGACAGTTAAACCATCATTTCTTTTCTAACCTCTTAAGGCTTTAACTAACATAGTGACACATTCCAAAAATTAAGTTGACCTGATTGCTTTGGCTTTCATGTTATTTTATTAATTTCTTATCTGTTGTAAATTACAACTGTAGCCCTTCTAGGTTTATTAGTGATGGTATATACTTTACCTACTGCAGTACTCGGGGTTTGAACAAAAGAAAATGTGACATGTTGAGTGAAAAGGGGAATAAATTGTTGAGTGAGACATGTTGTAAACTTTGGAGAATTTGATATCCAGAGTTAGATACATATATGGTCATCCCTTTTATGCAAACAAAAGAAAATAAAATGTCAAGATAAGAGACAAAAGTACATTTAAGGTTGAAATTTGAAGTTGTTAATGCTTCATGCCTTGGATATTTATAATGGTAATGGTGTGTTGTTAGATGGAAATGGTAATATAATATTGGACAATCAATAATCAATAATTAAAGGAATTTTTGTTACCTTTTTCCAAGTTTAGTAGTGTTAGTTATTTATGTGGGAAAGGAAAGTTTTAATTGTAAATGAATATAATGTTTGAGAAAGTAAGAATGTTCCATGTTAGAGTATTTTCCTATAACTTCCATTAGTGGGAGTGGAAATTCCAAAATTTAGATAACTGGATGTCCTTGATTTATAATGACACCAAGTGTAGTAACATGACAATGATAAGAATGGTAATAAACAAACAGTGATATATTGAACTTAACTAAAAATTTTATTTATGTATTATGACTTTTAGAAAACAATTTCATATTTGTGTTGAAAGATAAATACTCATAATTTTTTGTGTGTGTTTATGATTTGCACTCTAATTTATATGGCATTCATACTAGGTTAAAAAAACACATAAAGTTTAGTTCAAAGAATGAATTTTTGTTTTCAGCTGAATTGGATGGAAACTTACAAAATATGTTATATCCAATCAATTAAAGTTTCTACAAATTTGCTACAGAATCAATTTTTAATTTTTCAAACTTTTACCAATCTCTTACACAACTCCATAAACTATTAAGTGGTAAGAGTAATTATACATATAATAACTTTTTATAGTAACTTTTTATAGCGACTAATATGATAAATATGAAAAGTCAAAATTCATTTATCACACTCCTTAAAACATGTAAAATAATAAGGGATGCTTTTGTCTTTTTATACTTGCCACATCAGTAACTATAATTTTTCACTATGAAAAGTCACTATAAATATCATTATTCTAAACTAATTAAAATGATCACTTAGGGGTGCTTGGTATAAATGGTGGGTTTAGAATAGAATGGAATGATAATAATTATGTTGTTTGGTATTATTTTGCAATAGAATGGAATAGATTTTATATTAAAATTAAAATTTAATATTAATATTAATAAATTTATTAAAATTATAATAAGGATATTATTATTTTACATTATATGATATTTTGAAAATTATATCTTGTTCAAAAATAGTCAAAGTGTATGTCAATTTGTAGAGAAAAATATTTTCTATAAGTTAGTAATTTTTTTAAAAAAGAGGTAAAATGGGGTTGCAAACCATTGGGGTTTGACAAGTGGCGCGCGCTATTAGGTGCACTTCACATCACGACAAAGGCTAGGCGCTAGCCTGTCAAGGCTTTTTTTTTTGGGCAAAAATGATGTCGTTTTAAGCTTTTGGCCTAAAACGACGCGCCATTTTACCCATTTTAGTCCATTGAAACTTTTATTCTGGGTTTAGGAAAATAGGGGAGGGGGAGGTGAGTTTTGTAAACCCACCCCCACCCCCAAAGGGTTCTCAGAACCCATGGAGGACGCACTAAACGCCCAAAATTGGCCAAACCAATCCAAACCCTCTCATCCTCATGTACCAAACACCACCTTATACTACTTTTGTTACGTTTCTCCACTAACTTAGATGGAATTAGTTACATGTGCCACTCACGTTAAAAATTTGAGGCAAATTTGTTTGCACCAACTTTAGCATTTATATTGTCATTTGATAAATAAAATTTGGAAAATTTACCCACCATTGGCCTATATTTTCTGCTGCAATTTTCTTGGCTCTCTACAATCATCCTCTACCATCTCCACAACAGTGAGCTGATCATTAAAACCATTCCCATTCCTATTGCCATTCTTCAACTTTTCCTCAACTTGTATCTTATTAATATCCCTCTACAACTTCACGGAACAACTCTTCTAAATTCAATTTCTAAATTCACTTTCCTCAACTATTGTTACTACCATAATTATTTTCTTGTCACCATCGCTAATTAGTTTAGTGATCAAAGTGTTAAAAAATAGTTTAGTAGTAAAAATATACAATTCGTGTTGTTTGGTGGTATTTGAGGTTTTTGCTTTATATAATAACACACATAAAATTCATAAACATATGCATTAGTATCACTCACCTCTGTTTTAATTCTTTCACAAGAAATGAACATCAAAATATAAATCAAATGAGTTATAAATTATTAATCTACTTCATTTATTGTATATTTCAAGATTATTTTATTGTTTTTATCTTCTTTTTTTGTGAATTGAAAATATATTGGGGTTCTTTTAATCTTTTACAAATCTTTAGTTTTATTCAAAATTCTATTATGTTCCTAGTCTTGTTGATTGTGTAATTTCAAGCAATTCAAATTTAATTTTATATATGTATATGTAGTGTTAGAGGTGAGATTATAAGGAATTGTATTATGTATCGAGTAAAAACTTTATAAAATATACTAATCTTTAAGATAACTTCGTATCACTATGAATGTAATTTGTAAGTTTTCCCTTCATGGACTTGGAATTTTGTCTATTTAAAAATTGGAAATTGTATTTGATGAGTATTGATCTAGACACAAAATATGAGGCTTAGAAAATTAGTTTCATGAAGGGTTTCGTGAGTAATAATAATACATTAGGAGGTGCATGAGATTTAGTAACTTACAAACCTCTTTTCAAACACATTCCTATAATTTCAAATCTTAAATATAAATATATCATGGTTGTGCCAAGGAAGAAACCCTAATTCTTATACTTTGCACTTTCAACTACCTCAAAACCCTAAAAATTAGCTTAAACATTGAAGTATTTACCCCAAAAATAATATCGAGATATGTTTTGCAAGTATAACGTCGATCTGGAGGCCAACTGAATCTTATCTTTGATAGGTGGTAGATATTCATTTCATCAAGTGACATGTCTGTGGGAAACTCTATTTTGGTGATTAGTCGTTGTTCTTAAGAGGCTCTATCACTCATTTTTTTATATATTTTTTGTTACTTAAAATCTCAACTTTGAGCAATATGGTTGACAAACAATCTCGTGGCGAAAGAAAAGTAGTGGCACCGCCATTAGGATGATGACCTCACTTTTCTCATCCCGTTGTAGGGGTAAAAGATGCTAGATGACATCCTTGAAAGGTCGAACGGAGGTCAACTCATAATGAGGACGACCAACCCATGCACTCCGTTTTATATCATTGCGATTGGCGAATAGAGAACTATTATAATGATGACAAGTACGTGTTTTTACCAGAATTGGACTCAAATATAGGAGTTTAGAAGAGTGAGACAGAGCAAAAGAAGTATGGGGATGGTCAAGTACTAATAGGACTCATAAATCTAATATTTATTGTTCATATTTCCGTTGATTTGGGATTGATTTTACCTTGAATTTAATTGGTTTGTTTATGTTTTGTTTTAAATGTTGAAATATGGAAGTTTGGAAACAATTAGATATAGAAGAATCATTTTGAGTTAAATTTGTTGAAGTGTTGTGAATATTGGAAGTAGAGAGACATGTTTTTATAAGGCGTGAGCACGTTCAATAGACTAAAATCCCAACTAGAAGACTTTTTAATGTGGGTGTGCATGACTTGCCAATTGTTGAGCTGAACAAATTTTAACTAACAAAAGAAACTTGTGGGTGATTGATTACTAAAAGGAAAGAGGTTTTGTCTATAGCGGATTAAAAAGATTAGACCTTTATTGTAATTAAGAATATTTTCTATATTATTTATATTTATTTTAATATTAGAATTAGAATTTTAAAAATGCTTTTAAAATTGGTATCTTTACCATATTTTTGGGTTATTTCTATATTTTAAGAGTTGTCTTTTCTATTTAAACCTAGTAGCATATATATATATATATATATATATATATATATATATATATATATATATACACACATATATATATCTTCACCATCATCATAAAAACACGTCTCACCCTTATCAACACACACCAGCTCCATCACAACTACACGTCCACACATCTTTTCTTTAGGATTAACATCTTCTAACAAAATCAAAGAGGCATTTCTCTCACCATGAGTGACTGAACAATATTTTTTGATTCAAAGTATATTTTGATTTCAATTGCTATCACTATGGGTTTTGTGGTTTCTTTCTTTTAATTCAAGTATTTGTTGATTCTTAATTTTATTTTCTATGAATGATTGATGTTGGTTAATTTGATAAATTAATTCATCATCTTTCTCTTTCGCTATTCATGAGTTTAGTAATTCATAATTGTCATGAATGAGTGGTATAAATAATAATTAGGTTATTTATGAATTAAAATATGCATGTTTAACTTAGGGAATCAATGGAACAAGGTTGAATTATTGCAGCTATCTCGGTTATTTAATCTTAATTTAACTATTTTCACAAAACTTAATGTTATCATTAATTTGATATGAAACACTATTGTGTCCAAATAATTAATGATAAGGTTTGATTTGGATGCTAGATTTAGTCAATTACCTTAGAAAAATAAAGGGTTTGTTACGGTTATCCTAATAAATTTTCGCTAAATATTTAAATTTTGCAAGATCAATATTTGTAACCCATGATCAATGATGCAATTGAATGAAATCACACCGTTGGATCAAAAGCTCAGTAATATAAGTTTTCTTCTCTATTTTTATATTCAATTATTTATTTTAATTATTTGTTAGACTTTAGTTAATTAGTTAATCATTCAAAACCCCCAGTTGTTTTTTAAACTAAGAAATTAATTACTAGTTCCCTCGATTTGACTTGATCGACTATTATTGCAAAATCAATTGGTAGTCACTAGAGGTTCAATGATTAATTTTGAGAGTTTCACAAATTTGTCAAGTGCATGAAGATAACAAAAATGGCCATGGGTAAAAGAGTGATTTGTGAAAGGAGCAATATGAGTCGCATGTTGACAATAATTATTGAAATAATTGCCTCAACGCAAGAATGTTAGAAAATTTTAAAAGGTCTCGTGTTAATAATATCCTGAAATTAGCCAAAAGTCCGAGATGACATCCAAGATCTCATGGAAATGGATGACAAGAAGGATGTACCTTCCATTCGCACTCCCAAATCATTAATTTTCTCAATCCTTGTGTTTCAAAATACTAGAAGGATGGAGGCGTATGATAGAAATTCCAACCCCTTAGATCATTTGTCACTTCAAGTATGCAATGAAATTTAAAACACTCATATGGAGCTTATGTAAGACATTCTCTATTTATTTGAAAAGTAAGGCTTTGTGTGGGGCCTATCTCGAGGTAGCATTTTATCTTTCAAACAATCGGTAGAAATTTTTTCACACGCCTTTCTTCCAAAGAAGAAATTTGACAAAACAACCACAAATCTAATGAATATTAAGTAAGGAAAGGATGAATACCTGAAATTCTAGGTGGAGAGGTTCTGTGACAAAAGTCTAGAAGTGGAAACTTGTATTGACTATTTGATGATCTTGACTTTCATGAATGGACAAAATCTAGACAATTTTACATCAAACTAGCTTGAGATACCCCTACCAACATCCGGACCTCATGGCAGATGTCTTAGAACTACACTAAAAGAGAGAAGCTAGAAGGCAAAAGCGGGAAAATGAGAGGAAAAAAAAGAAGACGACTCTAAGTGTAGAGGCAGCAAAGTAGAACTAAAAGTGCAATGTTCAATAGACTGAACTATAATTGGGGTAGGTTGGAATCCTGTATTCACAACAAAATTTGACACCATAACAAAAACCCGCTCCAAGATGAACTTCAATTAGACTCCACGATCGGTATTATACCTACAAAATAGATCCCAAAATTGTGCCCTAAGTAAATGGTATGATACTTAAGTTAGTGTTAGGGTTTTGGGATAGCCAAAAGTTCAAAATATAAGAAGTAAGATTTCTTTCCTTCACTTGGAATAACCATGATAATTGAAATATGAGATTGTAAGAATGTGTTTCAAAAGGGTTTTGAAGTTACCAAATCTCATGCACCTCTCAATGCATCATTATTACTCATGAACCTCTTTATGGGCCTTACTTTCTTAACCTCCTATTTTGGGTTGAGATCTATTACTCATCACTATTAATATGTAAAGTTATATAATGTAAGAATCCTCAGAGAAGGAACAAGTAGTTATATAATACCCACTTCATACCCAAGATAGTTGAATTTCAAAAATTTTCTTATCTCATAAAAAGAGTACTTTTTGTGTGAAATTCTTATATTATCTTTACTAATAATGATAATATTTAATCAATTAAAAAGTAAGAATAAAATATAAAATCAAGCATTTCATTGTGCATTAAATGTATTGTATTTTATAATTTAAAAAAATTGTATCAAATTAAAACTAAACTTTTTTAGACGGAGGAAGTATTAAAATATAAAATAAGTTATTGGCATATTCATTATTTTTGTGATAAAAAACTTAGTCAACTTAATAGTTGTAAACAAGTTGAATATCTTTTTAATGAACAATCACAAATATTCATCCTAGAATGAAAAGATCAAAATTAAATTTCTTTTTCTAATTAATGTATGACCACAGAAAAAGCCCCAGAAGATCAATTCCACCCCAAAATCTCTTTATCAAGTAATTTTAATAATTATGTTCCGTTATCAAATAGTTTCTCCCTTAGGTCGCGTTGGCTATGATTTCCAAAGTCGTACCAAAATTTGTGCTGTATTCTAAACATTAGTTTAGTCCATACGATATCTCCCATTTGCATTGCTTTTCTAAATTATCAATGATTGGAATACTATCAGTGAGAGATACCAAATGTCATTTTCTATGTATTCGTTCTAAAAAATGCTTTTGTTTGCTTGTAAGAGCTGTTGTTGGCTAAATTTATGCTCAGCATATTCTTTTCTTCTCTCTCCCACTTCTAAACAATCCTATCGATTATATCGAAAGATTTTTTTTTTTAAAGAATAATAAAATCAAATCTAAACCACTACCTAGACTAGATACGCCATTGTGTCTCAAAACCACCAAGTACTTGTGATATTTATATGGTAATTTTGAAATAATCCCATCTTAGCATTACCTATTTATTTGTCTCGTTTAGATAAAATGATTTTCATACAAAACCGAAAGCAGCCAAATCAACGGACGATGGAAATCAATGCCATGAAATGGACAAAAAGGATCTTCAGTGTTTCTTCAGCTATGTTAATTTTGTAACAATGTATAATTTTTATGATATGATTTCTTTTCACTTTACAGCAGACATGTGTCGAGAACTAAATCTCTCTGTACCAGATTCTTAAAGCTTCTGGGATTCCTAAATGAAATAATCACCCAGAAACACGATTTACACATCCTTGATTCTTACATTTCAATTGAAACATTGACACTTTTTTTAATCTTTTCTTTTTCAAAAGAGGAGGTGTCTCAAATTATGCTGAATTAATCTACATCTAATTTGCAATGCCTGGTCAAGGATTTGAAGTTTGAATTTGGGAGCTATGAGATACTAATGCATGTGATTTATCTGCTTCCATTGAGCAAATCACATTAGCATTTGAGGTTTTCATTTTAAACCATTTTATAATATTGCTTAGTAGTAATCCTTAGTATGGTGAGTTTTGCATTTAAACTCTAATAATGTTTTCACCGCCTACTATGATTGAATTATTAAAGTTGATTTGGGAAATAAGTTCTGCTTGATAAATAAGTTTTACAATCAATTTTTTTAACTTTTTCACTCGATAGCCAATTTTAGTGATGTTAACATTTAGATAGCCAAAAATATGAACAAATTTTAAGTGTAATGAATGCATCTTTATATTCAGCACAATAAACTGGAAAAAAGTGGCATTTAAATTGTGTTTTTTAACCCTCATTTGGGATAATTCACTTGAAAACTTGAATACTTATTCCCTTAAACTAATCAAGTAGTATAACTAGAATTAGATTCTCTATCCCACTTATGGTGTATTAATGGTGTAACACATTTCAAAATGATGTTGTTCTACTTAACAACTGATATTGATTTGTTTAATTTATAGATAAAAGGATGTCGTTTTAAATTGTGATACACCATTAATACATTATAAGTGGGACAAAGGATGTTATGAAATTTTAAATTTAATGAATGCATCTTTATTTTTAATAAAATAAACGTAAAAATTAAAAGTGATGTTTAAATTGTACTTTCAACCCTAATTTATGTCAAAATATTATGGAGTTGAGCTGGAAAAATAATGACAACCAAAAATGATAAATTAGTCCCTTGATATGTATTTGGAAACCGAGATATAAATTACACACTACCTTAAAAATATAAAAACAAAAACAAGAGACACAATGAGGAATTGTACTTGGAGTCCATTAGCACTTGTTTATTACGTAAGAAGTAATGAAAAGAGTGTTGTAGGTGCTGAAAACTGTTAATTACCAAGTTGGAACTTTCCAACAGTTATTGTAATATAATACAAACGGTTTGAACAATGATTGCACCTTTGGTCACTTTCATTCCATGTCTCTTTTATGATTTTTATGTATAGGAGTTCCTTTCCACCATGCTAAATTAAATTATTTTCTTATCAATGGAAAAGGACGTGATATATGATATGATGACAACGGCACGATTGTTATTGATCAAGAAAGAAATCCTTATGTTAATCCATTTTATCTTATTGGTCAAGGCACAGAAATTTGGCGACATTATATAATGCTTGCAAAATTATGTTTTCTTCTTCAAGGTTAATTGACTACTTTGCTTTCCTCCCACCACTACAAGAAAATTGGTCTTTAGTGACCAAAAAGGCAGTGACAACAACATTTTTGGTCACCAAAAGTAGTCTTTAGAACGAGAAAAATGTAGTCGCAAAAGTTGATCACAAATATATTCATTATTGACCACACGAAAAGTGGTTACTAAATGATATTCTTTAATGATGAGAAAGAAAATGGTTACTAATTGTTATAGTGTGAAAAAACAACTAAAAGTTGACCACATTTAATGACCGATTAGTGACGATAATTTCATTTGTCACGAAAAGTTATAAAATGTGACTTTAGTGACAATTTTTTTATTCTTTTGTACATTAAGGTTATGATTACAATAACGATGGACCTATCATCGACTTGGAATTTGGTTTACATTAATTGAAATAACAAAATTAGTATGATTGGGCCTAACTTTATATTAATTGGGCTTATATTATAAGAAATAGGGTTTGGGCTAAACAATTTTTTTATTGGGTCGAATTTAACTAATTTGTATTATGACACTTAATTTTCATTAATTGTATGTTGACACCATAATATTGATACATTTGCTATATAATTTTACTTAAAGCACATAATCATTTAGCATTAAAATACACTATTGATTAATAGCCTTCTTTGACCAAGAATTATGATTGGGTTAAACAATTTATTTACTAAACCGAAGTTAGCTAATTTGTATTATGACTCTTAATTTTTAATAATTGTACTAAGGCACATAATACTTATGAATTTGTCCACATAATTTTACACTAACAAAAAAAAAAAAAGCCTTCTTTGATTGCCACCACTTATATAATGATTAGAATTGTTTGGCTAAAGATAATAATTGGGCTATGTAATTTATTTATTAAGCCAAACTTAACTTTTTAATTTATGGCTCTTAATTTTAATAATTGCACAAATACAACCTAATATATCCGAATTTGCTTACATTATTTAAAGCTCATGATTTGTCATCCTAAGATGTGGAAAATCTGAATATATGTGAAATATCATTAATTCAAATACATAAATTTGAATTTTTGGTGTATTAAAAATTGAATTTTCTAGTTTAAAAGAATTTTTAATTAAGAAAATATTCGGAAAAAATAAAAATATTTATAATCTTTTTATTCATATCTCTATATATAAAGTTTTAATATATAATATTATTAAATATAGATATATAAAATATTTATTTTAGTGTATGATGAAATTAGACATTATAAATTTTAGGTAAATAACATTGGAGGCCACTGATTGAGATCGTATATTAGCCATCATCTAACAAATTAAAATAGTTTCAACTGTAATTTGGCAACGTGGTCATTCGTTACTTTTAGCGTTAAAACCAAGCGAGTCAATTTTTCAGGCAAAATGGTCAAATTTCGGTAAAATGGTCACTTTCCTTTGGTTTTAACGGTAAAAAGTAGCGGAATGGCCACGGCCAAATTTACTTGAATGAATATTATTCGCATTTTGTTAGATGAGTGGCCAAAAGATAATGATCTCAAAAGTCAGTGGGCTCGATGTCATTTACCCTAAATTTTAATAACAAGATATGTATTGGGCCATATAAGTAGGGATTTGATGAAATAAAATATTTTGGCCCACATTGATTGCCCACAACTTATATAATGGTTGGACTTATTGGGCTAAAAGTAATGATTGAATTATGTAATTTATCCATTGGGTCAAACTTAACTTTTTAAATTTATGCCTCTTAATTTTTTTTAATTACACTAAGACACCATAATATATACGAATTTGAATATATTATTTTACTTGAAGCATAGAGTCTTTTTAGATACACATGTCAATTAATTATGATTGGATTTCTTTGACTAAGAATAATGATTGGACTAAGCATATCCTTCCTTATACCCAACTTAGGCTACTTATATTAGGCTCTTAA
This sequence comes from Gynochthodes officinalis, assembly GCA_020080225.1. Classification (NCBI taxonomy): domain Eukaryota; kingdom Viridiplantae; phylum Streptophyta; class Magnoliopsida; order Gentianales; family Rubiaceae; genus Gynochthodes; species Gynochthodes officinalis. The sequence continues at coordinate 25,894,198 of CM034623.1, forward strand.
TTTCTAATAATTGTACTAGGAGTTATAATCTTTTAATTTATATCTTTATATATAAATTTTTAGTGCATAATATTATTAAATATAAATATATAAAATATTTGTTTTGGTATGTGATGAAATTAGAAATTATAAATTTTAATAAGTAGATATGTATTGGGCCATATAAGTAAGGATTTGATGAAATAAATATTTTGGCCCACATTGATTGCTCACAACTTATATAATGGTTGGATTTAATGGGTTGAAAATAATGATTGGATTATGTAATTTATCAATTAGGCCAAACTTAACTTTTTAAATTTATAACTCTTAATTTTTAATAATTGTACTAAGACACCCTAATATATGAATTTGCCTGCATTATTTTACTTCAAGAATTGAGTCTTTTTTAGATACACTCAATAATTATGATTGAATTTCTTTGGCTAAGAATAATGATTGGACTAAACATATTCTTCCTTATGCCAAACTTAGATTACTTATATTATTACTCTTAATTTTTAATAATTGTACTAGGACACCCTAACATTTTAGTTGTCCATATAATTGTACTTTAATCACACAATCTTTTTAGTATTAGAATACAATATTGATTTGTATTACTAGTGCTTCTAGATTTGTTGAGCTCAACATACTCTTGTACAGTGTCAAAGGTGAATCCAAACTAAAAGATGTAAAGAGTCATTAACAAAATATCGATTTATTGATAAAAATTGTGTTAGTTCTAAAGTCAAATGACATACTTACAATTTATATAAGATTGAAACTCTAATGTTGTTGGCTCATGAGGGAAAGTTTGCCCTATTCAATAAGGAATGTCATAATTTTAGTTAGGTGAAATTTATTATATTTTATTATTTAAATTTTTTAATAAACTTTTAAATTGAATAACTACTATAATTAAAATTTTTCATAAATTATTTATATAGGACTTAAATGTCCAATATATATAATTTTTTATTTCATTATTAAAATTTGGACTTTATGTTTTCCTTTGATTTACTTGAAAACAATTATTAATTTTGTCATTAAATAATTAATTAGAATTATATTTTTCAAAATTTAAATAATTTCATTTTCAAAAAAAAAATTTCTTTTCACTACCACTATAAATTAATGAATTTCAATGGTAGAAGAGTAGATATACAAAATTAAGTTTGAAGGTTTTTACAATTAATAATTGACAAGGTCTTAAAAAAGGTAAAAAAAAATATAAAATATTGAGTGAAAAAAAAAAAGGTGCATTAAAGTATGGACGAAGAAGCGGGAAACTAAAAAAAAAAAAGCCCTTTATGTTTACTTTTGTGTTATGCATCTTCAACACTTAGAAAAATTCCCACTCAAAACTCCACTTCAACCTTTCTCGGCCGCTACCTCCCTTCTCGGTCGACCGATGTTACCCGCCTCTCCTCCCCTCTCCTCGACCACCTTCTCCCACCTATCCCTCCTCCTGGGCCGCCCTCCACCCCTTCATCGGTTGCCATAGTTCCTCAGCTCCCCTCCTCTTCCCGCCAGTCCCTCAGCTGCCTGACCAAGAAAGAAGGTTGGTTTTTTTTTTTCAAATTTTAGTCTTTGTAATTATTTGTTGGTTTTTGGGCATTTTTGTTGCAATTGATGTGGTGACATTTTTTCATTCCAAATTTGCCGATCTGTGCTTATATTTTTGGTTTCAATTGTGTGAATAATATTCTGATTGTGGGAAACTTGAGTTTGTATTTTAGTTTCAATCTGGATCGAATCTGGATTTTTGTTTTGGATTATCATGTTTTTGTGAGAATTTGTAATTGGTCTGGTTTGTTTTATGAAGTTTGATTGAGTAGGGAGAGAAAAGATATGACCTTTGTTTCATTCACGGTGGTTTCTTGGGAAAACCTTTAATTAATCAGTTAGCTATGTATGTTATGGGGATAAAATATTACAATGATTTGCTCATGCAAGCTGGTCCTTCTGGAAATGTTCAATCAGAGCTTATATTCCAGAAGGACAAGTCGACTTTCACCTTTCATCAAGGATGGGGTTTTCCTCGAAGAATTTACTTCAATGGGGACATTTGTGTCATGCCATCTCCAGATTTATACCACATATGCCAAATGCCAGCATTCGCATAGTTGTGTCTCTATTTTATCATTTAATAGGAACATTAGTATGGCTAGTGCTTACATTGGGATTTGTATAGGTAATCAAGAAAAGGACTAGAGGGCAAAACGGTTTCTCTATAAATGTAAAACCTGTACTTAGATAACTCAAGTGTATCGACAGTGAAGTCTTGGATTATGCGTGCATGTAAAGAGGATCACAACAGCTGAACGAGAGGGTCTTAAGATTCTCTCAGTTCATTAATCAAATGGGCTTCAAATCTCCTGATTTCTCTTCTATTTTGCTAGTTTTTGTCTTTTTAGAATAACCATTATCATGTAAATATGTAGGATGCAATTGCATTATGGTCAAAGTTTAAACTAAATATCTTCGCATCGTACGCTTGAACAAAGCAATGAAAGTTTGGCTCACTATTTTTGTCCCTAGGGCATAAAGGTGTCTATGCTTCAAGATTTGCACGGCCCTTTTGGATACTTGGCCACAATCATAAGGTGGCTCAAGATTTAAGATTCAATTAATCACTAATCAACTTTCCCATTTTCAACTTACATTTCTTTTCTATGTTTGGGATCATGGAGTCTTGGGGATACAGTGTAAGAGATCTGATTGTCTGGTTTCTAAGTATGCTTGTCCATTCTGCCAAAGATCATCCCTCAACTGTTATTGTGATAAGCATTAAAAGAATAGTAGCCACAATGGTTGTGAATGGAACTGGAATTTCATGGGCAGAGTTTGGTAGATGAGGGTATGCATCAGGAGGTGGAAGCTTGCATTCATCTCCATTGAAATAAATCTTCCTGGGAAAGGCCCATCCCTGCTTCAGAGTAAAGGTAGTCTTGTCCTTCCTTAATAGTACCTCAGACTGTACATTCTCGACTGTTCTGTGATTTTTATTAACTTGAAAGTTATTTTTGTCAGAAAATATGTATGTCGAATCATACCGTGCTGGTTGGTTGTATTCATGGATAAGGCTATTGTTTTTCGCCCCTCCAGTTTTTGCATTGGATTTGTTTCAGTTTTTTTTTTGTCTGCAACACCCTCCTTTTCCTCTATAAATAAGGTTCCATGTGATGTGTTTAACCATGGAGTTTAATTGTCAGTGGGAATCTTCATTAGACTATCATGTGGTAGTATAAGATTTTAGGATTGTTTGTGAATTGTTGTAAAATTTTAAAGGAGAATAATTTTTTTTTTAGGGAAAAAGTTGTTTACTTTTATTGTTCTTATGAGCAAGTGTTACCCCTTGAGTGTGCATTGTGCACATCTATGCCTACATATTGTCACAATCACATTCACTTGTAACATCCTGTATGGGTCTTTTCTTTTATTCACAATCTTAGTATGTTGTGATTAATTCTTTGGTGAAAAGTTGATGGATTTGTTTCTTGCATTGCTTTGTTGATTGCAGTGATGATAGAGTTTTAATATAGTTTTTGGTTTCCATGTGAATTGAGTCTCCATTATACCTGTCGACTTATCATGACATTTTCTGTCTTTTATTTCCTTATAATATTTCCATATATTTGAACCCAATTTTGTGGGTTTATGGCCGGTTCTCAAAGTTGCATTTTTCATAATTTGTCTTTTGGTGTAATCATTAACAGCCTGTCAAGATGGTAAGCTTTTCCATTATTTTGGTCAAATTTTTGTAGCTTCTATATCCTTTATAAGTTGTTTAATTATGGTTGTTTTATCCCAAACTTACAGGTGAAGTTTACAGCCGACGAGCCCGAAGATTATGGACTACAAGCACAATATCCGTAATATGTCTTTTATTTCACATGTTGATCATGGTAAGGATATATTCTGCCCCCCCCCTTCCTTTTCTTTTTTATTCTTGAAGGGGTTGGCATTTTTTTAGCTGCATTGCCAGATGGATGGGGTAATTAATGGTTATTTTATAAGTAAATATTATCATCTACTATGTATATCTCCTGGACTTAAAATGTCTGATCAAATCTGCGAGTCTTCCATTCTATGGACTACTAAAAGAAGCTTCTAAAATTTAGAAAACGGGTTTTGCCCGTGGTTGTTTTTATGCTTACGAATCAAAAATGGAAAACAGGCTAGGTTTGGACAACATTATTGCATTTGGCCATAAAGTCTATGATGTCTGCTAGGAACCTTCTAAAGAAATTCTTGAATTAGTGTGTGGAATTGCTGTCGAATTGTCACTATAACTTATCTGCTGAAATCATTGCATCTTTTGCTGTTTTTTGGGTTTTTTTTCTGAATTTTTCTGGGTTGAAGCGTAATGCGACTAATTTTTGGGTTTTTTAGTCTAATTTTTTATGCACTTTTCTGGACTGAAGTACAATGCCACTAGTTTTTTGGTTTTTGCTAGATTGAATTGGACTGAATTGAATTGTTTCTGGACTATTTTGCTGGACTGTTTCTAGTTGTTCTGGCCTGAAATGAATTGGCGTAGATGAAGACTGATTTTTGGTTTTTAGTTTTTCCTGAACTGTTTCGGGACTGTTTTTTTCTATTTTTTCTGGACTGAATTGGACTGAATTGAATTGTTTCTGGACTGTTTTGGACTGAAATGAATTGGTGTAGATGAAGACTGAATTTTTGTTTTTTTTTCCTGGTTTTTTCTGAATTGTTTTGCTGAACTGTTTTTGGACTTTTTTTTCTGGACTGAATTGAATTGTTTCTGGACTGTTTTGATGGACTGAAATGAGTTGGAGTAGATGAAGACTGAATTTTTGGTTTTTTTTCTAGTTTTGTCTTAGTTTTTTCAACGTTGTTTGCAACGTATGTTTTGTTTTCTTTTCAATAATTAATTGAAGTTCTATATCTTTCTATCTTCTTTAACATGAAGTCCGAATGGTGATTAAGAAAAAGGGAATGAAAGAACACCACTTGTGGCGGAAAGAGATTCTTCTAGGTCCTGACAGAAAGCACTAAATCTTATTCGTAACGTATGTTTTGTTTTCTTTATTTGTAGTCAATGTGTTATTGCCACATGTATGTCTTGTTTTCTTCTAAAGAGTCCATTCTCTAGTTTTGACAACCAAAGGATGAATGCTTTTGATGGTGTTTTAATTAGATAATTTCCTCACATATATAGTGGCTTTATTGTATTTAATCACTTGGCTTTCTCATCACATAGTGTTGTTTAAGGAAAATCTTTCACTTTGCAGATTTTTGAACTTCCAAATGAAAACGAGGCTGTATATGGTGCTTTAGATAAATGGATAGCTTGAGGGACCGAATTTCCATCGATTGTGCTGCAGCTAAAGCTCTAAGAATTTTGAGGAAAAGAGACAGTGGTTGTATATGGTGCCTTAGATAAATGGATAGCTTGGAAACTTTAGTTGTGTACTTTTGTAGGATAAGAAATGTTGTTTTGTTTTGGTGCATTAACTTTGGATGCTTGTGCTTTTCTTTTTGTACATCATTAGGTTGATATTGTCCTAACTCTTTGTCGTGTAAATGATCATATTTTGTAGAGATATGTTAGTTTTATCTATTGTTCAATACTTTATGTACAATTAATTCTAAATAATAAATTTAATGGCAAATTGGTGAGAAAATAATGTGGTCACTAATGGTTGTCTATATGACAATACATGACAACAATATTTCATCACTAATTATTGTTATTTGTACACAATTTCTCGACGACTTTAAGTGGTCACAAATGGTGTTGACCTTTTATATTTCTTGATCACAATATGTGGTGACCAAAGTGGTCACCAATCACTATTTTTTTCATGACTATCTTGTATTATCGAACCAAAAAATTTATGTTTTGGTGACCACTTTATGTCGTTACTAAGAGCTGACTACTTTTTTGGTCACTATGCACTCAATTAGTAACCACCATGTCACCAACGTGTTTTACTAACCAAGCTTTGCAAACCACCATGTGACCGTGAGGATTTTGGTCACTAAATCTCATTGTGACTATTATATATTTAGTTGACTTGTCACTAAAGGCCAATTTTTTTGTGTGCACCACACACCCCTGCCCCAAAACAAAATTCTAGGCTTAATGAACTGTTTTTATTACCTATTTTTGCAAAAATTCTTAGACAACTTGATACTTCTTTTGGATAAAATAGTTGACATAAAAATAAATAATTTAAAAAAGTCCAAGAATTTCTTTGTTAGTTCTGCAAAATTATAATGCAAATGGAGGTAGACATTTTTGTCTTTTCAAGTGGCAAGTTTGAGTTTACTCTTTCTTAAAATTGTCTCCGAAATGGCAACTCAATTATACTATGTAAGAGTTGAGGATTTAATTACCAAATTTGAAAAAAAACAAGGCACCTATTTTAAAATTTGGAAGTGATCGTGATTTTCGGGAAATAGACAGGGAATTTTAGGAAACTCAAGCAATTACTTGCTGCCCTATCAGTGAATATATTAAGTGCAACTCCTGTACTTGTTAAAATTGTAGAATATGTATAATTTTATGGTAAAAGTATAAATTTGGTGATTAAAGTGTGCATAAATTAGAAGGCCAAAATTATTATTATTATTATTAAATAGTTTATTGCATTAAAATTACGAATGTATCCGTTATACTTAATATTTGATCACTCTATTGAACCAGAATATGGTGATGATATTCTTCAATAAAGAATTTTGCAAGTCAAGAAAGCAAGAGTGCTTACTACGCTAAAGAATAATTCAGCAACTTTTTACCCTCCAGAAAACCAAGAAAAAACCTTTATTTTTAATCCCACTTGAAGATCAAAAATAGAAATATTTGTCATTATCAAGCTATCTTCCATTTCTTAATTACTTGTTTGAAAAAAATTATATAGAGCACATCACTGGTAACCATATTTATGTTGGAAGTTTGGCTAGGTCTTTGCATTATAGTTATCTTCTGGGAAACTTCTTATGTCTATTTAATATTTGGATTCACACTACATTTGGCTTGAAAAACAGAGAAGGACAATAGTCATCAAGCCATTGCATCATCCTTTAGCTCCACTAAACTTTGACTTTGATCAAGCTTAGAACAAGAATTGACTTTGACTTTTGTAGTTTGCATTTTCCTTAATTGTTTCTTCTCACAGTACTTTTCCCACAATGAGCTCTTGCTAGGCCTTGCTTTTGGTATCATGAATCATCCCATATTTATCATGAATCATCATCTGTAGGAAGCTAGTGATAGTTATTATGGGAAGGAACATTGAAGATAAGCGAGTTGTACCACTAGGAAGGAAGGTAAATATTATGTTCTTCCATATACTCATTTATGTAATCATTTTGCGTGTATCACTTCCAATTTTTATGGCCAGATGTTCAAAATTTGATATTTAGTGTATAACAAATTTCAGGGCACAACAGAAGATGATATCAGGAAATCATTGCTTAATTCTGTCAAAAGATCCCCTGGTAAGGATGGTAGCCCAAGCAGTATGGTTATCAAGGTAAACACAAACACAATTTTATATCTAGCCTTTTCCTGCAAGAATTAATTTGATCCGACTGAATTGAAGTTCTGATACAAGTTCTTGTTATTTTTCAGAAAGCCAATACAATGATACTAGCTCATATAGTAGCCGAAGCAATATCTACGCTCCATGGTCTTGATCTTTGATGGTCAGGGTCAATTACACTAGCTGAAATGCTCTATGTGGAACAGTATGTCCTGGCAAAGTATCCAGAGTACTCGAGTGCGCTTGTAGAAGGAGGAGATAAGACAGATTTATACAATATTTACATCAAAGAACAAATTTCAGAGCTCTCCCTGATGGAAAGAGAAAATCACCTAAGAGTGGTGGATCTAGAGAACCATCAACTCCTACCTTTGGAAGCAATCTTCCTGATATAGATGAAATCCAATTAGAACCATCCAGATTACTTGATATTTTGACCAAGAAATCATCCTTTGTTGGAAGCTTCATCTCAATCCTTGAAATTCAAGCCCGAAATAAAGTCCTTAACCATTGTGGATTGCCTGATAAAGATTATCTAGTGCTTTTCACTCAGCAGTACAAAGATGCCATGATGTTGGTTGGGGAGAGCTATCCGTTTTTCAGGGGAAATTTCTACTTGAGCATCATTGGTGAAGAGGCTGATTATGTAAGAGAATTCGCAATCTTCAAGGATTCAAAAGTCATCTCAGCACCAGAAACCTGGCTGGATTTGAGGATTAAGGGATCACAGCTGAGCCAATATTTTAGAAGAAAATGCAAACACAGTCCGAAAGGGTTGTTCTCTTATCCAGCTGAGGTAAACGTGATGCGATATTCGATGCAATGGGTGTCCGAAGCTCATTGGAGCTCATGGCATGTTCTGCCAGATGCGACAGCCTTAATAGTGAGAAAAGATCGGCTAAACCTTGCTCTTTATAGGCCTGATTTTGTTCTATGTAGTATCGAGAACACTCATCCTCACCCTTCAAAGATCACCTGTATTCTTATCAGGAGAAAATCTTTTGATGTTTCTAACAGCTTAAGTTCAAACATTTGAGTAATAAATATTACTTGTTTGAAAAGAACAATCACAAACTTAGAGCTACAAATTTAGTGTAAAATATTTATTTCCAGAAGATATCTCGTCCATCCTCAATGAAGCTGTTGATAATAAACCGGTAATCTTCAAATTCGTGAGAATCTAAGAAGGACATATTTGGTGATTCCACAACAATCATCACAAGCACAAGTGTACATTATTTTCAGATATGAAAGTTATCAATACCTCTGATTCAAATGCATGCTAAGAGATTAATGAAGTTAAAGTTTTACTAGTTACAAGCCCTTTTAAGATCTTGAAATTCCATTCCCACTTGTGATATTTGTAGTCAAAATCTAGGAAAATATATAAGTTTAAACACGAATCAATTTCCCCATTAGAGAGAATGGAAAGCATTTCCGAGAGTTTTTATAGCTGAATCCCTACTTGCTTGTTATATAATCATCTTACTTGGATCCCTTGTGATTTTTTTGCTAAACTTAGTTGACTAAGCATAAAAAAATGGAGGGATTGGAGGTAGCTCACTGGTTAGAGGAGGGGGTGGAGGAAGACATTTAAGGATGCAAACAAAATTGTCAAGATGCGTCTTAATGGATCCTGAATCATCTGTTGAAGGCAGTTAGTTGTACACAAATGTACATCACAACAAACATTATGTATGAGTTTATTATCAAAGATATGGCAGATATATTTCCGGAAATTACAACGAAGAATGCTACTCTCATTAGCCAGCCAGCTAGATATGCACAAGTTTTATAGCGACACTTAAAATACAATAATAACTGAATGAACAGAGACAGCAAAATACAGTAAAACTAATACCATTGTGTTATGCAAATGCAAAACTTACTATCTTGAAAAATCTAATTAATGGAAAAAACAAGAAATTTTATCCCCAAATCGATTATGCCAATGTAAATCAACTCTCTCAAAAAAAAAAAAAAACTCCTGCTTGTAGCAGCAATCCAATTGATATTCATTCATCTGAATTCATGCGCCGAAATATTTTTTAAGTTTCGCTGCATTCTAGTGTACTAATGGTTTTTGTTGTATTTGTCATGTAATCTGAAGCCCTTTCATCTATAAATATAGATTTCTGTGCTCAGATTTGGAGAATTAAAATGAATTGTTAAAAACCTCCCAACCACTTCTTTTGGTTGTCAATTTCTTTTGATAGATTTAATTTGGGTTAATTATATTTACTTTCCCTTAAGTTTGGACTTATTACCCATCAATCTCTCAAGTTTCATAATTCTACCGTCAAACCCCTAAACCACCCAAACGTTAGGCTACCATTACAGAAACATGTGAAATTACTAAAAGCCCCAATCAACAGTTAAAGTCAAAAAAAGTTTCAATTAGGTTAATTACATTTACCTCCCATGAGGTTTGGGTTTATTATCGATCGATCTCTCAAATTTTGCAATTCTACCATCAAACCCCTGGACCAACAAAACACTAAATCATTTACAAAAACATGGGAATTTTCTAAAAGTCCTCGTTAGTAGTTAAAGTTAAAAGAATTTGAAATTAAAAATTCTAATGAGTTCTTAATTTAAAAGATTTTTGACCATACGACATTCATGTCAATTGACCAAAATTTAATTCTAACTTCAAGACACTCAGATTCCTTTCAGATTCCTTTGGTAAATCACCAATGTAGTCTAGGAAACGATTCTTATACTTGTAAACATATCCGCTTAGGAACATAGTCTCGTTGAGTTCAAAAGAATTTGAAGACAAATTTTTCTTAACCAAGCCCTTCTCCTTTAGAAGGTTGATTAGATAGCCTCTAGGAATTACCGACTTCTCCAAGTCATAGCCAAAACTTAACGGACAAGCAACAATAGGTCTAGGTGGCATTTTCATGTATTCACAAAAAAATCCACAACCCATGATTCTTCCTCAAAATGACACAAAAATCACTTTTTTTTTTTTTTTTTTCCCGAAACGATAGAAATTCCATTGATCTTGGAAAATGGTATCAGATAAATTGAGTTGCCTATGAAGGCAACAAGATCTCCTTGGTCTTAACTAATTGCCAAGGAGGAGAATGGGGTAGTGGTTTTTGACCACTATCTCATTTGTTACAACATTAAAAACTAGTCTAAGACTAGGGGCTATTAACGGGGAGGACCTATTCATTACAAAAAGATTGCCAAAAGATTGATAATGAGAGATATAATGGTAAAAGCTAACTTCAACTAAATGACTAAGCTTGGCCATTATATCTTGGGACATCAATTGCAATCTTAGGATACCTTGTTTATACTATTTGCATAGCAGCTTCTACAAAATTCTAGTAATGTAGCAAACCAAAATATCAATGCCAAAACTTCATACTAACAATCATCTTCGTGAAATGCTGCTTATGTCTTGTCATTGCCTTATGTCCTTGCCATAGGAAAGCACCACTTTGAGAGGAGAAGAGCTGATGGGAGTGCGAGTCAAGAAGAAGTTAACTTTTAATGCATGACCTATTGATAGCAATCAAGAAGCTCCAATAAATCAAAATAGAGACAGTTAAAACAAAGTAGACTTGCACCACCTACAACTTGAGAAGGAAACATAAAGAGGAAATATGGAGTGGCTCCTATTTCCATCCTAGGAACCTTCATTTACTCCATTCTTCCGAGACATGGTATCATTTGGCCGAACAAGTAAACCCAGAAGAGAAATACATGTTAGAAGATTAAAGAAAGGATGAGATACTTAGAATGAGAAGAAGTTGTTGGGAGTTAGAGGATGTTAAGAAAACCCTTAAGAAAGATCTAAAAACAAATCTTCCTTAAGACACAATAATCATACCATTTGTTCTTTCTTTTTCTTTTTCCTTTTTCTTTTTCCTTCTTCTTTCTTCTTTTTTTTTTTATATATACTTTCCTCGTTTCCTTTTTCCATTTTTCTTTTCATTTTTCTGCCTTTTTCCTTTTTTCTTCTTTTTTATTCCTCTCTCTTCTTTGTAAAAAGACTACTTGAGGAGTGCATTCTGGTATTTCATCTCTTAATTTGGCACCAAAATTTTGGGTTCAAAATTGGGAGTACTCCCATTGATTATTACAGAGACATAGAGCATGGCCACTATACAATATCAAGAGATTGCAATTCTAAAGATGGAGAAGGTTCTGAGACAACCCAAGCATTGAGTCTAGATAGTACAAAGCATTTCTAAATGTAGAGAGTTTACTTAGCTTTTGTGTTTGCCATACGAGCTTCTCTTTTCCTTCTATTTGTTTTTACACTTTGCTTTGTTTTTGTTTTGCTTCGCCCCCTTTTTTTTTCTTTTTTTCTCTTTTTTTCTTTCTCTTTTTGTTTTTTTGTTTTTTTGTTTGTTTTTTTTCCGACTTGACATCTTCTACACAATAATCTGAGAAAATACTATCAAGAGTGTGTTAGCCTAGCACAAGAAACTCGACTTAGCCATCCACAAGCCGCTTGATATCGACATGTTAATCCATGAAGTTCTTATCCAAAACCGAACTAGACATCCCCAAGCCATCATGTTTCAAAGATGCAAGTTCATGAAGACCTTATCTTAGCATTTTCCCACCTAAAATTCCTTTGAGGCAATTTAACAAGCGAGTTATAGGTCTTCAATGCAAACCTTAAGATTCAATCCATTGGTACATTCAATGAGCCAAAATAATTCATTCAACGACTTTCAATGCCAAAATAGTTCAATCCACACTTTCAATGCCAAAATAATTCATTCAACCACAAATTAGCCTCATATGCTTATCATAACCCGCAACTTGAAACCGTCCCTCATCACACAGTAGATACAAGCTTGAAATGTTGTAAAGTACTAACAAACCTTGAAGTACCTTATTGCTGCTTTTGCTCATCATTAGGGTCCCTTCCTTTGATGTGTATTGCGTCTCTAGCTCTATACCATGGAATGTTACTTCCTTTGATGTGGCTCTAAGCGAACCTAGCTCGGTTCTCCTTTACCAAAGATAGAATGAAGAGTCCAACTTGAGTTTATAATATTCGTAGGGCCCAACCGAGTGGGTGGGTGGCTAACATGACCATTTCCATTCTCGCTCTTACGTGTGACCACTTAGACAGTAAGCGATCAAATATCTGCAAAAACAAACACCATAAAGCCTCATTTTGGATGCTTAGTCAAGTAAGGACTTAAATAATGAAAACTCAAAGTAGATGACAAAGTAGATGACATGTGTGGGTGACTGCAATCGTCAAGTTCTGTCCCACCGAACAAGATATTCTGCATGATTATAAGATTAGTAATAACTCAAGACCATGAGCAATGACATGTATAAAAAAAACCACCAAACGGTAACATACAAAGAGAGTGAAGGAAGACTTTGAAAAATTTTATGAAAGAAAGCAATTTGCTCAATAAATCATTAAAAGGAAAGCTACTATCTTAGACGAAAAGGGGAAATCTTTAAGAATATCTTGGTATTCTTGCCATTCCAAAAGGGCCAAGTCTACCACTTCCTTGGTGATTTAGCTATCTTTCAAAGAGCCAGAGATTCCTTGTTTTCCATAACATCCAGAGGATGTATCAGAGAGGTTGATCTGTCTTTGCTAATGGAGTTCTTTCCTATTGAGCTTAATGCTTCCCACCAATGCCTAAAGCGATTGTTGAGCTCGTAGACCATCCCGGAAAATCGAGAATGTCTCCAAACCATCACCGCCCTCTCACATGTAAACAGGACATGCTCCATGGTTTCCTCTTGCAGTCGCAAATATCACAAATGGTGTCCAACTGTATTTTCTTCTTGTTCAACTCTAGCTTGGTTGGCAAAATGCCTTGACAAAGAAAAAAAGTGTTTTAGTTTACCTTTGACTGCAAATTCCATATTCTATTCCACATATTCTTAGATGTTGTCAAATTATTACTACTAGTAGCTGTATTGATACATGCATGGGCTCGTTCTTTGTTCCATAGCTACTTTGTATGCGAATGTCTGATAAACTCCCTTTCCTATTTTGATGCCATATTAGCTTATCAGACCCGCCTCCTTTGTTAAGGGAATTTTAGCTATTTCTCAAAGATCCTCCGTGGAAAAGTTGATCCAAAGAGAGTTTGGTTCCAATGTGCCCTCATCATCCATACGTTGGTTGCACCAACCAAGTGACTCCGAGTTGGTCGCTTGGGAAGCGGCTTAAAATTGAGTCTATTTGCCAACCATGGGGACTCCCAAATTTTAATGGATTTCCCATCGCCCACTTGATATCGTATCCCCATGTCTAAAATATATCTAGCTCCCATCCAACATTTCCATAGCCAAGAAACATTTTGCTGAACGTTTGCAGTCATTAAATTATCTTGGGGATAATATCGAGCTTTCATTACACTGGCCAAAGAGTGAGTTTGGGAACTGGATCAGCCTCCATAATTGCTTGGCTAGTAAAGAATCATTGAATACTTGGATATCCAGGAAACCAAGTCCTCCCAATTCTGTCGGCTGGGTTAATTTAGACCAGGCTCTCCAGTGGATTTTGTGACCATTGGATGCATTACGATTTCACCAAAATCATGTCTGTCTCACTATTCAAAATTTTGCAAATCCCAATTGGAAGTTTAAAGCATGACATTACATAGATAGGGAGGAATTTAGAACTGATTTGATGAGGATTTCCTTACCTGCCTGACTCAGGAATTGAGTTCTCCAATTACCTATTCTTCTTCTGGCCGCTTCAATGACGTATGCAAAGACTTCTTTCTTGGATTTGCCGATACCTAGGGGTTAACCTAAGTATCGAGCGCTCCTTTGCTCCTTGATCCCATTTAACACTGGACAATGTCTGCTTTAACTTGGTCCGTATGTGCTGCTAAAAAGGATTGAAGATTTATCTAGGTTCACTTTCCGTCCGCTTCACAATAACTGTAATAATCCTGCGGATGTGCTGAGCTTGTTCCATCGCTTCATTAAAAGGAGTGAGTCATCTGCAAAAAAAGATGAGTGAGGTGTGGTCCTTTCGGCATATCTGCATTCCCTCAGAGACCTTCATTTGCACTTTTACGATCAAATATGAAAACTTCGAGATGATTATGAATAAGTAGGGGATGTGGGGTCTCCTTGTCTAATACCTCTTGTGGCTGCACATATCCACAAACCTCTCCGTTAATGTTAAAAGAAAAGGAAGAGGTACTTATACACGCTATTACCAGTCTTTGAATTTTGTATCAAAACCCATTCTAACCATAACTTGAGATAAGAAACCCCACTCGACTCGATCAAAAGCCTTTGCCATATCTAATTTCAAGGCCATGCACTCTTTTCTTGATTTGTTAAGGCTCTTAATGTGGTGTATGCATTTGTGAGCAATAACAACATTGTCCGTGATTTGTCTACCGGGGACAAAAGCGGCTTGGCTTTCATGAATGCATACATTGAGGCGGATTTTAGTCTTTCGGCCGAATCTTAGATATTATTTTATAGACCACATTACATAAGCTAATCGGCGGTATTGAGCTATATGGTTTGGGTTCATTATTTTTGGGATAAGGGTAATAAGTGAATGGTTTACACTCTTGACATTCTAGAATGGATAAAAACTTTTCACTGCAAAAATGATATCTTTGTGAATTATCTGCCAAGAATTTTGAAAAAGAGTGGAGTCATACCATCCGGTCCGGGTGTTTTGTTGTGATGCATACCAAATAAGGCTTCTGGATCTCGCATCCTCTCTTGCTTTGGTTAGTCTTTGGTTCATGACTTTGTAATCGTAGGTGGAATTCCTAGCAAAAAGGATGGGTCGGTGGTTGGAGATGAAGAAGTAAAGAGAGAAGAGTAAAATTCAAACTTCTGTTTGATTTCCTCATGATTGGTGCGAATACATCCATTGTTCTTTACTGACCTAGAAATTGTATTCACTCTTCTTCTATGCCTTTGTAGAAGCATGAAAAAACTTTGTGTTCTTATCTTCCTTTAGCCATTGAAAACGTGCTTTTGATGCCAATACTTCTCCTCCTCACTATAAGCTTTGTGTAAATCCTGTTTGACGTTTTCCAAAGAATCCAGTCAGTTACCCTAGCATTTGAGCCCTTCCATTTGCTCTTTAATCTTCTTTATCTTTTGTGTTGCATTAGAAAATGCAACGATGGTGACTTTCCAAGTCCACTCTACACTTTGTTTGATTTGCAAGTAAGTTGGAACAACGGCACATGCCTGTTGTGTCCTTTTCCAAGCTTGCTCTATTCGCATTCGTTCTCTCTTGCTTTACCCATCTTTTGTCAAAGATAAACCTATGCTTCTCAAGGCTTGTGCGGGCAAGTGACTAATATGATAGTGAATGGTCGGAAGAAGTGTTTTCAGTGTTTAACTTCCGCCATAGGGTCGGAGTATCCAATCTTGAGCAGAAGAAACGGTCAAGTCTTTCTTCAACGAAACCCTCCCGCTCCCTATTATTGGCCCAAGTGAAAGGTCTCCCATTAAAACCTAGATCTACCATGCCCATGACTTTGATAAAGTCCCTAAAAGTCAAACGGCCTCCGAACACGGTGACCACCTCTCTTCTGAATTATCAACTAGATCATTGAAATCCCCACCCATAAACCATTTGTGCCCCCATTTGCTTTTGGCACATTGAAGGTAGTTCCATTCTTTGGTTGCGGATTATGGTATCCGTACTAGCATACACAAAAATAATCCAAAGCGTCTTGATCTCCTTTTATTTACTTGAACCTCAAAACAAAAATCATTGATAACACTTGATTTACTACCATATCTTCACTCCAAAATAACAAAAGGCCACCTTTGTTCCTAGAGGATCAACATAGTTCCACGGTTTTGAAAGACGAAATGCCTACAAAGCGTTTTGATAAAGGGCTCCTTTTGTTTAGTCTCACTAATAAATACCATATCCGGAGGTGGAAACGAATGGTTTCTTGTGAGAAATAGTAGAGGGCCCTCCTAGACCTCTACAATTCCAGCACACATTTTCATTGATCTGCTTGGGGCCATTTGGTGGCTTCCTCCACTGTAAATCGCAAATGATTATACCTTGGTTCATTCTTTTATGGCCTCTTTCATGTTCCTTCTCCTTGGATAGCAGAAATTTCTTGTATTTTCCCTTTTCTTTTTTCCCCTACAGTAAGATGCGGCTGTATTAAGGTTTGAAAACCTATTTTTTGCGGAGATCGGGTAACAACTTTGCGATGCCATTTTCTCGTACGAATCCCCGAAGCTTTGGCCACCATTTCTTCTACATTTGGCTCCAAATTATTGGTAGCATCTTGAGGAGGATTGGAGACATTCCCCAAATTCGTTGGAACATTAACAAGGTTTTTCTCTAGGGATGAGAAGTCTTCTTCAAAGGATGGCTTGATCATCTTCTTAGCTAGCTCTTCCTTTAGCTCACTCACATTTTCCTGCCCGACTCCATCCAAATCCATTTTTTCTCTTTCGTTTTTATGTGTCTCTGGTTCAAACCGCTTGAAGGAATATCCTCTAATATGGCTGGTCGCTTATTAATTTCTTCCATAGTGGACTGATTAATTTCTTTGTTACTCCAAATTCCCGGTCTTGTGCGAAGAATGTTCTAAATCCTTGCTCATGGACCAGACTTTGAAAGACCCACAGGGACAATGAAAGAATGCCATCACTCAAAGGCTGGTTTGCACCCATCACATATTGTTTGGCCGCTTGACTTCTCGGTCCGGAGCCTAATTGGGCATTCGGCTTGTACTCTCTCTTAACAGAATCCGCCTTCAACCATTCCTCAAATTGACTCTCTTTCAGCTTGTGGAGTTTATAGTCCTCTTTTCCGATCCCACAGGTATTTTCTAGAGGGCCAATGTGACCACAATAAGAACAAAAATTGAGTAAATGTTCATATCGGAAAATAACCCAACAATGTTGTTCATGGAGTTTAACTTGAGTACCACGCAACAACGGTTGATCCAAATCAATTGTAACGTACAGTTTTAAACATCTACCCTGCTTATTTCCCGTACTTGGAATTTCAACGTCCCAAGTATTCGGGAACAGTTTTCCAATTTTCAAGCCCGTTTCTTTAGACAACCAGTGGGTGGGGATATTCCAAATTTGAACCCATGTATCAATGTGGTTGAAAGTTTCTTCATATATATTCATGCCCACAGACCAATCTTTTAAAACCAAGTATTGTTGCTCAAAGGACCAGAGTTTACCTTTTAGTACCTTCTCCTTGTCGGCTTGGCTACCGAAAACAAACTGGAAGAGGTTGGGTCCATGCTCTATCACCTAAAATGAGCTCGAGGTCGGCCATATCCTTGTGAGTGAGTTTGATCTGTAAAATTAACTCTTTTTCTCCATGAATTTTTCTGCTAAGCTTCATCCGCACAATTCCTTACTCCCTTCTACATCTTGGCCTTGAAGTTCCACCCCTACATGTTCATTCTTCTGACGAGGCATTGCCTAAGTTGAGCTACTAATTCGACCGCCATACTACTCTTACGCTGATACTTCACACAATTTGGAACTGCACCAATGGAGGGCAGTTTTTGGTTGAAACCCTGCTATTTGTGAGGCTCGGAATGTCCTTCCCGCACGCAAAAGAGTTAGAAACCGTAAAACACAATCGGTGAATGTGTGGTCTCAGAACTAGGGCTAGAACCCTTATAAGATTTGTAAATGGCAAATCGAGGATAACAGAGAGGATCTTGAGTTTCATCAAGAGCTCCCGACAAAATCAGTAATGTCACCAGAGAGAGAAGAAAACAAAAGAAGACACCCACAAAGCCAAACCAAATAAAATCTGTGATGGCATTTGGAGAGACCTAAGGAAGAAACTTCGTGACTCATCGAGACCAAAAATCTCCAAGGAGAACGAAGGCACTGCTCACGGGAGAGAGACTTTTTCAAAAAAAAAAAAAAAAACCTCCATTTTGCTATCTCATTGTTTGGTAAGCCAAGCCTCCTACAAACCTCCATTTTGCCATCCTATTTGATTTGGACATTTTAACAAACACCTAAAGTGTTAAGGCAATAGCAATATATTTGCTTTGACATCCTATGCTTAGGGCTTCATCTATTACATTGTTCACTCTCCAAAATCATTGGAATTATAAGATTGAGTAGCAATTTAAGTTCTAATGTTAATCACTGGAGATAAAATCTTACCTCGTGCTCAATTTGCACATCCACTATTTCAATTTTTTCAAGAACTAATAGCTCTCTCAACCCAACACACGATTGTGGGTTTTAGATAGAGAAATGCTTTTTGTCTAATTTTCTTCCTACCACTTGCAAAAGGTTATCTTAAGGCTATTTCTATCGATTTTCTTCCTACCATTTACAAAAGGTTATCTTAAAGATATTTTCGTCCGATTTTCTTCTTACCGTTTGCAAAAGGTTATCTTAGGGTATTTTTGTCTCTGATTCTGCTTTGCTTCTACATGTATTGTGAAGGTAAAGTGACCTCATAGAATAAGGCTTTGACAATATTAACGTGAATCTGGTTATTTGTTAAACGCTTGGATAGTCCAAGGGTTGATAATAAGCCCAAATCTCAAGAAAGGTAAACATAAATAATCAGTATTGTGAGCATAAAATGACCTCACAAAATAAGCCTTTAATGACGTTAACTCGAATCGGTTATTTTTAAACGCTTATCGTTCAAGCGTTTGACTATGGAATTACGAAACTTGAAAGATCGATCAAGAATAAGTCTAAACCTCGGGAAGTAAATTAATTTAGTGTAATTTTGGAGTTTGAATCATCTTTGGTGTTCTATAATAAAGTCAATGTTCGTCACTTGATGAAAGATGAGTGTCTACCGATTTCACGGTCAACATGTTTATTGCAAAACAAATATTGAAATTTTTCAAAGAATAGACATTCCAATGATTAATTTAGTCTTAGAGTTTTCTAAATTTTCAAAATTTAAGGATGTTGGAATTAGGATTTCTCCTTTATTTGTTAGGATTTAGATGTATTTATATCTAAAATCCGAAATTATAAGAATGTACCTCGAAAGAATAAATTGTCAAATCTTACACAAATTTTAAATTGTCAAAAGTTAAGGATGCTAGAATTAGGTTTCTCCTTTTATTTGGTAGGGTTTAGATGTATTTATATCTAAAATCCGAAATCGTAGGAATGTGTCTATGAACGAATGAAGTGCCAAATCCTATGTAACTTTTAATACCACTATCATTGTACTCACAAACACCTCTTGACCTAAACTTTCGGACTTTATTCCTTAGGTCAATTTCAATATGCATCATAACCCCTTTAAGCCTCGACATGACTAGTTAGATGGAGACTTCATCATATCCAAATATAGAAGTTAAACTATACGAGATTCTAAATATAAAGAAATCATTAAAAATGCAATCGCCATTAGCGGATGCCCATCACTAAATAATAATAACATGACTGAGAAATATACCCTTTTGAGGTGTGGTACTGAGCTTTTGTGAAGAAATTGAAAAGACATGACCAGTAAAAGATAAACCAACCATCACTTCCCATTTCAAAACAATCATGCAAATAATAATAATAATAATAAAAATCCAAAGCAACATTCCCGACCCACTCAAGGGGAGGGCATTTCGACCAACTAGTGTGATGCTTGGGCAAGAAAAACTAACCTACCAAAAGCAAACCAACAACACACATCTAAAACAAGTATGTCCGCTTTGATTAGTTATCTAAGAGGTCGCGAGGATAGAGAATAGGTCACAATAGTATACCGCTAATTATTGGACAATGAGACACAAAACTTATCAATAGGAGTCAATAGTGAGAAAGGGGAGAAGTAAGGAATCTTGGAGTGGACAAGCAAAAATCTAGGATAGAAATAGTAGTAGAAAGGAAATCTGGAATCGGTGAGTAGAGAGCAGAATAATTCCCAAAGAAGGAGTGATAATGAGAAAATGAGTTAATCCCTAAGCCATTAATGACCTATTTAGAAAAATACAACCTCGTAGCGAGACCATAGTATTGGGTTAGGAAGTCGAGGTCTAAGACCTACAAAAGAAAAACCACATCCCTAATGAATATGAAGTGAGAGCTCTGAGATCAAAATAGAGAGCTTATTGGACCCCAATAAGGTATGATAGAGCTAACCACGAATCGGAATCAATCGTGATTATGGTTCTTGAAAGGGAACCATGGCTCTATGGATCGTAATTAGAATCGCATAAGTCCGATTCTAATTCTTAAAAATGCATAACCAAGCCGTAATCGATAGTTCGGTTTTAATTCAGAACCGCTAAATTTAAAAAAAAAAAAAAAGTCGCAGGCCTAGCCTAACCCCAATGGTCTCTAGATCACTAGGGATATGGTGCCACTAGGCTTTAGCTTGAGCCAAATGGCCACAATCTATTCTAACAAATGGTCAAATGACCGCTTTCTTTTTACTTTTTAAAAATTATTTTACTACCCTTCTCTCATTCATTTTCTACACAATTTATTCCCACTTTTCAATTATTTCTATTGGCGAATATCACTCCATCACAATCCTCATATCTCTCCAGCGAATATCACTCAATTTCATCATTATCCACAATCCCTCATATCTCTCCATGATTATCATATTTATTCTTTATTCTTTTTATAACTATTTTCTATGTATAAGTTTGTTGTATACCATACATAAAATGGAGTAGATTAGTATATATTAATTGTATGTTTTACGTGAGAAGATATATAGACCAATATTCATTTTTCTCATGGTATCAGAGTAATGATCCATCACTTCTTGTTTTTCTTTATACATTAATTGAGTTTTTGGAACAATGGCGGAGCAAATCGACTCTCAAAACACAGAGAGTTCCTCAACAAATAGAGGAAATTTGTCAACTTCAGATTTGTTTCACGATCCAAGCTCTTCATATTTTCTAACTTCTACTGATTATACCGATGCATCATTAGTCACAACGTTGCTGGATGGTGACAATTATCAACGTGGAAACGAAATATTCGAATTCTTTAAGAAGAAAAAACAAATTATTGTTTGTCAACGAGAATTGCCATCACTGGCCGATAGCCAGAAACCTTGGCTTGGAGTAAGTGTGATGGGTTGGTCCTATCTTGGCTTATTAATTTAATCGGTCCAGATCTTCATGATTCTATCACTTATCATGATTCGCTAGAACTCGTGGGTAGACTTAGAAGAACGCTTTGGGCGTACCAATGAACCAAGAATATATGAACTGCGAAAAAATATCGCTCTCTCTAGTCAAGGAATGATTTCAGTGGCTGCTTTCTATTCTAAACTCAAAACCCTATGGGATGAGTTGAGTGCCTATTCAAATATCCCAAGTTGCACATGTGATAGAATGAAAGAATGGCTTGCTGAAAGAGATAAAGAGCGTGCACACCAATTTCTCATGGGTTTGGATGAAAAGTTCAAAACTATTCGATCCGAAATATTAGCAATTGAGCCTCTTCCTTCACTTAATCGTATTTACAATATGGTTAAGACAGAAGAGAAGCAATTGAGTCTTCTAGGGCCACAAAATATTAATGCAGCAGGGATTTTTTCTGTTCAACAGGAACAATCTCGTCCTGCACTTTTCCGACAGCAACAAAGCCAATCACGTTCCAATGGGAATCAATCTTCTGGGCGGCCAAAAGTGCGATGTACTCAATGCAACAAAGTTGGTCACTCGAAAGATAAGTGTTGGGAGCTTGTAGGATATCCAAGTACCTGGCAATGTTCCCAAAAATCTCCTATTGTTGCAAACATATCATCCAATGATACACCAAACTCTTTAATTTCTGAGGCTTCTACTACTTCAATTGATGCTTCCACTACTCCAATTAATGGTTTGACAACCGCACAATATGAACAGCTTATGTCCTTGTTGAATAACGACAAGGTCTCAGGCTCGATTAATTTTGCTGGTAATGTGACTCACCCTTTGGTTACTAATTCCTCCTCTAATTGCATTTGGATATTAGATACAGGTGCTACTCATCATTTTATAAATGATAAAAGCTTCTTATTTAATCAAGTTAAAGCTGAAAAATACACTAACATTTTTTTACCCGATGGCACCGTACAAAAACTTCAAGAATTTGGTAGTCATCATTTGAATTCTCTCATCACCTTACATAATATTTTACATGCTCCAGGTTTTCATTGTAATCTTATTTCAATTAGTCGTCTCACCAAGGAACACAATTGTGTTGCATATTTTTTCCTGATTTTTGTGTTGTTCAGGACCTACAGTCGAGGAAACTGATTGGAGTAGGTAAAGAACGAGATGGCCTTTACTATTTTACTACAAGTTATGTTGAGTCTTGTCAAGGCAAAGTTAATGTGATCTCCGGATCCAGTGCTCTATGGCACCAAAGGTTGGGACACCCTTCGCACAACCGGTTGGAATCTATTCCTCTTTTTTCACATCTTCGTTTTAATAAAATATGTCAAGACTGTACTGTGTGTCCTTTGGCAAAAGGCTCTAGACAAGTTTTTTTGCCTAGTATTAATAAATCCATAACTCCTTTTCATTTGGTTCATATTGATGTATGGGGACCTTATCATACACCCTCAAGTTCTGGTGCTCATTATTTTTTGACTCTTGTGGATGATTGTACTAGAGCTGTTTGGACATATTTGTTGAAACAAAATAATGAGGCTTGTCATGTTTTTGAAAGTTTTTATACCTTAATTCAAGCTCAATTTGGTCTTCAGGTTAAACAAGTAAGAAGTGATAATGCATTAGAACTCTCTGAAGGTGACATGAAACTATTTTTTGCAAAAAAAGGAATTGTAAATCAAACTTCTTGTGCTGGTACCCCTCAACAAAATGGAATTGTTGAACGAAAACACAGAGACATTCTTAATGTGGCTCGGGCTCTTAGATTTCAAAGTAACTTACCTCTTAAATTTTGGGGGGAATGTGTTTTAATCACGCATATAATTAATCATCTTCCCACTTCAGCACTAGGAAACAAAACCCCTTTTGAAGCACTTTTTGGCAAAACACCACGTTATGACCATTCTAGAGTATTTGGTTGCTTATGTTATGCTATTAATCCTTTTCACCTTTCAGATAAGTTTCATCCCCGATCATGACCTTGTGTGTTTATGGGTTATCCTCAGCATAAAAAAGGTTTCAAAGTTTATGATTTGGAGACAAAAAAATTCTTCAATTCTCGTGATGTGAAATTTCATGAATCCACGTTTCCTTTTAAAATGACATATGATACATCACTTCCATCATTATCTCACACATCATTACCTACGTCTTCCCCAATTTTTTTTGATGATCACTGTGATGACCCTTTTCCATG
Organism: Gynochthodes officinalis; assembly: GCA_020080225.1. Lineage (NCBI taxonomy): Eukaryota > Viridiplantae > Streptophyta > Magnoliopsida > Gentianales > Rubiaceae > Gynochthodes > Gynochthodes officinalis. The sequence goes on from CM034623.1 coordinate 25,917,942, forward strand.
TGCATCTCATCCTAGTAATGAGGTGTCTCATAATGAAGATGTTTTACCTTCCGTTTCTAGTCATGAGACATCTTCTGTGGATAATTGTGTTGATGATCAAGGGTCGTCGCCACCACGCCAGGAACCACGGACCCGAAGGTCACCGGCTTACCTAAATGACTATGTTTGTGATCTTCTTGGTAAAGCACATCACTCTAATTTAGTTTCCACTACTAGACCATCGGGTACTCCTTATCCTCTTGATTCATATCTTTCTAATAATTGTTTTTCTCATTCCCATCAAGTTTTCCTTGCAGCTTTATTAACTGAAACGGAGCCTGCTACTTATTTTGCTGCTAGCAAACATGGGAAGTGGATGTCTGCCATGAAAATTGAACTTGATGCTCTAGTTGCAAATCAAACATGGGACCTGGCATACTTGCCACCAGAAAAAAAGGCGATAGGCTGTAAATGGGTATATAAGATCAAATACAAGTCAGATGGCAGTATAGAGCGCTATAAAGCTCGTTTGGTAGCCAAAGGATACACCCAAGTGGAAGGTCTAGATTACACTGATACTTTTTCTCCTGTGGCAAAATTGACTCATCAGACGATGCTTGCTTGTTGTTGCCGCACCAAAATTGGGAGTTGCACCAATTAGATGTGAACAATGCCTTTTGCATGGTGATTTGCACGAAGAGATCTACATGCTCCTCCTCCCGGCTACTTAGCAAATGACGACCACAGAGTTTGTAGACTTCGCAAGTCTCTTTATGGTCTTAAACAGCATCCAGAATGGTTTTCTAAGTTGACTTTTGCCCTCAAGCAATATGGTTTTGTTCAATCTCGGTGACATCGCTCTATTTACCTTGACAATTAATCACGCTTTCTTGTAGTTTTGGTTTATGTTGATGACATGATAATTGCAGGAAATGATTCATCTCAATGTCGAGAAATTTAAAGAATACTTACATGGGCTTCCATTTGAAAGACCTTGGTCATCTCAAGTTTTTCTTGGTCTTGAAGTCGCGGGAGTTCTAAGGGCATTTTCTTGAGTCAACGCAAATATGCCCTTGATATTTTGATGAATCTTTGGACTTAGTGGTGCAAAACCTAGTCCGATCCCCATGGCTCAACAACATCATTTGGGCGTTCATCTAGGCACCATTGCGATCCTCATCCTATCGCTGCCTCGTGGGTCGACTCTTATATCTCACTATCACACGACCGGATATCTTATATACGCTAACATTCTCGAAGTCAGCACATGCACTCATCTACAATGGATCATCATGAAGCTGCCCTGAAAGTTGTTCGTTATGTTAAAGGTTCCCCTGGCCAAGGATTGTTTTTTCCCTCTCAAAATAATTTGCAATTAAGAGGTTATTGTGAGGCTAATTGGGGTGCTTGTCCTACAACCCGTCGTTCTCTCACAGGTTACTATGTTTCCCTTGGTGATGCACCAATCTCTTGGTGTACAAAAAAACAACCAATTGTGAGTCGCTCATCTGCTGAAGCAAAATATCGTGCTATGGCTGGTACTACTAGTGAACTGATTTGGTTGTGGGCTTTACTTCTTGATCTCACAATTTCTCATCCACAACCAATGCATCTTTTTTGTGACAATCAAGCTGCGCTACATATTGCTGCCAATCCTGTTTTCCACGAGCATACCAAACACATTGAAATGGACTGTCATTTCGTTCATGAAAGAATTCAGTCGCATGACCTTCATACCCAATTTATTCGTTCAGAAGATCAACTTGCTGACTTGTTCACTAAAGCACTTGGATCTGATCATTTTCACCGTTTATTGCGCAAGCTTGGTGTTTCGTTCCTCCACACTCCAGCTTGAGGGGGGCTGTTGGCGAATATCACTCCATCACAATGCCTCATATCTCTCTAGCAAATATCACTCAATTTCATCATTATCCACAATCCCTCATATCTCTCCATAATTATCATATTTATTCATTATTCTTTTTACAACTATTTTCTATGTATAAGTTTGTTGTATACCATACGTAGAATGGAGTAGATTGGTATATATTGATTGTATGTTTTACGTGAGAAGGTATATAGACCAATATTCATTTTTCTCAATTTCTACTATTTCTCTAATATTCACATGTTATATCAATTTTCAATAATCTTTCTTTGATTTTTCTAATTTCTTTATATATCTCAATTTTTAATAAACTTTTTATATTCTCTATCAATTTTTACAATTTTTAATTTTGTTCTTTCATTAAATTTCTTAAATATATTTTTATTCTTTTAATTTTCTTATAGTGTTTACAAATTTACAAAATGGCCATCCCACTAAGGTTCATCATCCCATCTTTAGCTTTTTGATATTAATGAAAATAATGTTATTATTGAAGGTCCATCACAATTTAGTGATGTACCAATAGAAACTCCTACAAAGTCTTCTAGTCTAAAGTTTGATTTGTTCAAAAGCATTTTAAGAAAGTTTTATACAATAAAAAAAGTCCTACAATGCGGTTGGAACTATTGCAAAGTAGAGTTTGTCTATAAAAAGTAGGTTGTTACGAAACTAATCACAAACATTTAGGGAAACACCATTCTCAACAAATTGGCATTGGCCAGGTACAAACTAATTCATGGGTTTCATCGGTGACATTTCTAATACTCTTTTATTTAAATATAATGACCAAAACAATAGAGTTGAACTAGTTAAAATAATAGCTATAGAACATATGTCATTTAGTTTTTGTGAAAAATAGATTTTGTAAAATATTGTCAAAAGATTTTAAATCTACAAGTTAAACATGTACCTACATTAACAATCACACGTGACATTAAAAATAATATTAAAAAGAGAAAATAAATTTAATTGATGTTTTTACAAATTAAGAAAGTAGTGTGTCAATATGCTTTGATATTTGGAGTGACCATTAGAAAGATCATCATTACATGTGTGTAACTTGTAATTGGATTGATAATAATTGGACAATACAAAAAAAAAGTAATTGCTTTTGTATATTTGGCAAAGTTATATAGCTAATAATATATTTAAATTATTTAGCATTATTTTAGATGAATATGGATTGATTAGTTTTGTTAATACTTCTACTAATACTAGATTTATAGTAGACCTACAATCACTTTATGAACCAACATTAGCGTGTAAATTTTTCATATAAGATGTGCATATCATATTTTAAATTTAGCTATTTAAAATGGTTTAAAAACACTTGAACAATATGTTTATTCTATTGCAAATGCAATTTCCATTATTATGTCACGTCTATTTGTAAGGAAAGATTGAGTAAAATTTTGTTTAAATAATGGAAAAGAACCTAGAAAATTATTCAAGGATGTAACTTACCATTGACATGTATTTATGTTTTATTTCAAGGCTTGGTTAAATATAATAATTTATTATGTAATTTTTCATGAGTTATCATCCATATGTAGAATTACATCTAAATCAACGGACTATTTTTATGAACACGTTTAAAGTTTTAAATTTTTTTAAAATGGCTAGATAGTAGTACTTTGTCCGTATTTATTATTTCACATATCATTTATTTTTATTTGAGGCTTGTAATGTAGTTAAAACCTTTTTCTAATTTCAATAAGATTATATTTTGAAAAATAGTATTAGTGATATGATGAATAAATGGCTTATTTATTATGAAAAATTTTACTTTTATTTGGATTCACATGTTAAATTTGATGATATAGAGTACACTCTAAAACACTATAAGAATTTTGAATATTTGCAAGGATTATTTGCGAGGGCCCGCAAGCCCTTGCCTAAAACTAATATTTACAAGAAAAACCGCCTCACAAATAAAGTCCTCGTAATTGAATTTAATTTTAAAATAAAATAATAAAATAATTATTTGCAAGGGATATAACCTCGCAAAAGTACTAATGGCCCTCGCTAGGTTTGGCGGGAATGAAAAGTGGTTGGCGCAATTTTTATCTCATTATTTTAAGTAGGGCTTATATAATTATTTGAGACCGTGTCCTCGCAATAAGAACTATTGTGTGAGGGCATATTTGCGAGGGAATGCCCTCGCAAAAGGTGGTCAATGTTGACTTATCTCCCATTATTTGCGAGGGATAACTTAATCGCAAGAACATCCTCCCAATAAAATTTTAATTAAAATTAATAAATAAAATTATTAGTTACGAGGGCTCGAGCCCTCGCAATGGCAATGATGGCTCGCGTTTTTATCTATTATTGGCGAGGGCTTATATCATGATTTGCGACTGTGTCCCTTGCAATAAGAACTATTGTGCGAGGGCATATATGCGAGTGTTACACCCTCACAAAAATGGTCAACATTGACCTTTCTCCTTTTATTTGCGAGGAGTGTTTTCTAGCAAATGCATCACTCACAAGAAAATTTCAATTAATAATTAATAATATTTATGAGGGTTACTATATTATTTTATAGTGCCTTTGCCCTAGCTATAAAAACCAAATATGAGTGACAATCCCTCGCCAATAAGCCCTCGCAATAATTGTTTGTGAGGACTTTGTCTTCATAAATACGCCCTTGCAAATGCTTACATTTGTGAGGGCACAGGCAATTGCAGTGATTGATTATTTGTGAATTAAGAAATAGCGAGGGCACTTGCGAGGATTTTTCCTAGCAAAACCATAATTTGTGAGGGAATTTTCATTTTTGTGAGGAACATGGCCTCGCAAATATTAAAAATTCTTGTAGTGAAAGGATATTATAATATGATAAATAAATTTGATGTATATTTTAATATTGATAAAGTAATTAATGCTTATGAATATATAGATGAGGGTAAATATCTTATTACTAATTTATATAACGAATTTTTATTTTCACTTTTAATCATCAAGTTCCTATTACTAGTGTTGGTAGTTATAGTAGTTGTAGTTGTAGTAATAGTAGCTAACTAACTACTACTACCAATTTATCTTTATGGTGAAACAAATGTTTCATATACTAGAAAAACAAACAGGTGGTGGTAGTATAAAACTTGATATGCATGTAACTACAAAATTTGAGTTTATTGAAGATAGTTCTTAAAAACTTCAATGTATTAGAATGGTGAAAGTAGAAGAGACAATTTTACCCAATTCTATCTTTCATGATCAAGTAAGTCTTAACAGTCTCAACATCAACAGTAGTAGTTGAATAACTATTCAGTGTTATTGGAATTATTTTGGATGAGAAACGGTCGAGTTTGAGTTATAACTCTCCAGAAATTCAAACACCATTATCTAAATTATATAAGATAGAGTATAAAGATAAAAAGTCAAGTTTTCTAAAGATATAGATATAAGTAATGCCAATACTTTGAGTTGTTCATCAAGTAACTAGTCCAACACGGAGAATGAAGAAGATGACTATAAATTTAATTTTTGATTAGTTTATCTTAAAACAATCTTCACAATTATACTTCGTAGAGTTATTGTACAATTTCTATTTAATCATTAATATTTTTCATTGTGTCATTTATAATTTATTTAAAAAATTTAGGTATTTTTACTTTTACAATAAATTTCACAATCTACAAAATATAAGTAAAATAACACTTATTTTTAATTTTTATTTTTGTTCTAAATTATGTTACTTTTCTAAATTATATATATATTTTTATAACTTTCTAAGTATAAATTTTATTTGTATTACTGTCATTTTCATTTTTTATCTAATTTCTATACACAACTTTTTTTCTTTATAACTTATAATTTAATTATAAAATAACATGAATTAGAATTGAGCCAAACCAGATTCGAACTAGAGATTCTAGAATCGGATTAGAATCGACACCTCAAAGTTCAGCTCTAGTTTTAGGTTAAGAGGAATCGAGAATTGCTGATTTTGGAACTGGTAGTTTTAAAATTGTGGTCAGGTATAGAGTATGAAGCAATTGATTAGAACCAATTAAAAAGGCCCGAGGTTCCCTTTATGCCTTTATATTCGAGATCTTAACTTATTATATTATTTTTTAGTACAACTAGCATTGAACTTAGTAAGGGCTAGAATAGAATTTGAAGTATTATGCCAAACGGGGCAGATTAAGAATTTAGTAAATTATTTTAGATATTTTATTGTATGGAAAAGTTGGCAAACTTGATGGAATATTTCACTTTTTTTAGGTAAGGGAGCAAAGTAGAGAAATTCTCCACCCATCATGATTGGAAATGGAGGTTTATTTATTTATTTATTTTTCAAAACTAGCCCTTGTAAGTTAGTGATAAAGTAGTACTGTGGAGAGGATAATGGAACTTTCAAGAATAAAAAAATATATAGTCTTCCAAGTAGAGAATATATATAACTTAAAGGAAGAATACATAGAACTTAGAGGAAAAAAGGATTGGAAAATTCATAGAGAAAGAATTCGTGAAATATAAAATGTGTCCGACAATAATTGAAGTCAGACAGAAAGCCTTGGGAGTAGAAAATGGAAAAGTGCGAAGGTTAGGACAATTATGCTAACTATTCATATTTAATTTACTTTGTATAGTACAATTAACAACGTGGTATTTCTCTAGTAGTGGTTAAGTTTGCTAGTGACCTCAGCGTCAAAGTGTCAACAACATTCTCAGAAAAGCCCTCAAACACTGGGGATTTTAGAAAGAGGATCTCAACCCAAGTCAGTCAAAAACTGTGGGGAAGGCTCCCAATAGGAGTGTTCAGATCGAAGAGCCGATTCGAAAAGGGAAAAGAATAAAGATAGCTGGCACTAAAGAGAATGCTATGAAGAAAGCTACTGAGGTTAGCAACACCACAAAGTCTTTCCACTTTCATCTTTCAGGAGAATTGTCTTCCTTGATAGAAATGCAGAGGATGGATGAAAAACAAGTGATGATAGGTGACATATCCATCTCATAATTAAAGTTGATTGCTGCCTCTGTAATCCTTCAAGTGAAATAGGAATACACCTTAGCAAATATTATTATTTAAAACTAACTTAGACAATAACTGATCACACATCAATAACATGTGCTAGCTGTCATGAATTAGTACGTTTATAAAACCACCAACTTGGCCCAACAACTCTAGAAGTAAGAGGTTGAGGTGAGCATATTGAAAGAATCAGAAGCCTCACACTGCAGTTTTTCCAAGCTAAGAAAACAAGAAATGACTTGAAACTGAGGTCAATAAACTGCGCCACGAAAAAGAATGCTATATTAGGATAGACCATCAAATCAAATATGGGCTTTTTCTTTTAGGTAGATTGGAAAGCTTTACAAAAAGTGCTATATAAGCATTCTTGAATTTTGTAGCATACTTAAGGTAGGATAGATAGTCAAACAGGTCAAAACCTCCATTATAAACTTTTAACCCTTCTCAGATCTTAAAACCCGATCGATATGGAAAATTTGTAATATGGGATGCGAATGGAGAAGGCACATCATTTTCATCATCTATTTTCAATAAGTTCCTAGTTTTGTTAGGGTTTAAAGTCAAGCAATAGTATATGCGATTGCTTGAAGATTACACCCTAAGTATCTAATTTGGAATACCTAAAGATGTCGCTTCCAACAAGATATAAATAGTGATACACTAGGTTAAAACCAATTAATGGGCTCTTGCTCATACAAACCCACTACAAATGTGCATTACCTATTGGACTTATATTAAAAATATACTTGGGTTATATTAAATACCAATAATCTCCTCCTATCTTTTACATGTAGCACAATCTAATAGATAATGTAATGTTCAAAACAGAATATTGAATCATTCATAGCACAAAAAGATTCATGACTCAAAAATATGAATTCTTTAAACACAATTATGAGTTTTAGAAACAATCCAAACTCAACCAAACACAATCAATAGGTCTCACTCATAAGTGGACCAAATCAAAATTTTAGAAATTCTCTAAACTTCAAACACAAGAGTTTTAGAAATACTTTAAACTCAAATTAAATGGGCAATTTCATATGTAAGTGAACTATTTATTCAACTTCAAAGAAAATAATAGTCCCCCACAGTCCAAAGCTCTAGAGGAATTATCTATCGAGTAGATCATTCCCTTCAGGATCCCAATTGGAATTAGCTCCTCCATTTTCGTCATTTTCTATAAGTTACCAAATATGAATTTTATGTAAATTCAATCATTTGTGTAACAAACTAAAGTGTCTAGCTCTACCAAAAGAACTTAGCACAATACCACAATGACTGAAAATAAATATATATCAATGTCAATATGCATCAATATCAATAACAATATGCATCAATGTCACATTCCAATAAGCATCAATGTCTAGTTTCTTTATAAGAACAAGACCTAAATAGTTTCTTTCCAAAAGAACCATTTCATGTTTTTATGTGGAATATTACAGTTGTCAAGTCCAAATTCAGGTAAGCAATATAATCAGATATGGAATGATACAACCGCTCTAAACAAAACATCCAAAATGAGTTAAATTACCTTATCAAATGTGGAATGAGGCAACTCACCCAAAAAGGATATATCATCAAATGTGGAATGATATATTGACAACCATAAACATCGTCGAAACATTATCAAGTGCTTATCTTAGCCAACAAAGAGAGATTTGAAAAATTCAAAATAACATAAATGTAGGTTAGGACATGTCTATATAGTCTTTAACCCTATTTCCCCACAATTTTAAATATTCGATCTTTAGCCCCTTTGTGAGAGCATCACCATATTATCCTTCGATCTCACATCGACCAAAGTGATAATAGCGTGTTCTATGAGATAATTCAAGAGGGGCATGTTTCACCTAATATGTCTCCTCTTACCATTAAAGAGTGAGTTTTTCACTACCAAATCAGAGCTTCGATTATCACAGAACATACTTAAAGAAATAATCTTTAAATGGGTTAATGGAATATCTAGGATCAGTTCTCTTATCCACTCTGCTTCTTCTTCTGCGGAAGCGAGAGCAGAAAGTTCCGATTCTATAGACGACAAAGCAATATAAGTCTGTCTCTTGGATTTCCAAGCAACAGCCGGTTCACCCAGTGTGAAAATATAACCACTAGTAGATTTACTGTCTCCTAATTCCGAGCACCACGATGCATCAGAAAATCCTTCCAAGATAGGAAGATGGCCATTATAACATAAAGCATAGTTGGAGGTACCCTTCAAATATCGCATAAGTCGCGTGAGGGCATTCCAATGCTCAGGGCCGGGATTACTAGTGAAACGCCTCAGCATGCCTACAGAAAAGGCTATGTCTGGTCTAGTACATGCCATTGCATACATGAGACTACCAATCAATTTAGGATAATCTAACTAATTCACGCTAGCTCCCTCATTGGGGCTCAGCCGTTTATTAGGATCATACGGTGTCTCAGCCACTTTACATTCATCAGTATCTGTAGAAAGTAGTTTTTCAATGTAGTGAGCTTGGCTAAGAGTAATACCTTGCTCAGAAACTTACTTTCATACCAAGAATGATATCTACCACACCAAGATCGGACATTTTAAATTCTTTTGTCAACTCGGCTTTTACGCCACTCACTGCAGAATGATCGGAACCAAGTAACAACATGTCGTCTACATACAAGCAAATAATCGCAACCCGATTTGACACGTAATCGGTAGTAAAGGCATTTATCTGAGTAACTGGATCGAAATCCTAAACTCATTAATACCTTGTCGAATTTTTGATGCCACAATTTAGGTGCTTGTTTTAGACCGTACAAAGATTTGTTTAACTTACAAACTTTGTTCTCAAAACCTTTCAGGACAAACCCTTCAGGTTGGTTCATGTAGATCTCCTCAGTCAGATTTCCATTTAGGAAAGCTGTCTTTACATCCATTTGATGCACAACATAGTGTTCAATAGATGCCAAAGTAAGAAGAATTCTTATCGTAGTTAAGTGACAGACCGGGGAGTAAACATCCAAATAATCTACCCCACTTACTTGAGTATAACCCTTAGCTACTAAACGTGCTTTATACCGAGCTATAGATCCGTTAGGATTAAGTTTTTTCTTCAAAATCCACCTGCAACCTATAATTTTAACCCCTTTTGGCAAATCGACTAGTTGCCAAGTTTGATTTTGTAACAGAGAGCTTATTTCATCATCAATGGCTTCTGCCCACAATAAGAAGTCCTTAGATCTCATCGCTTCTTTATAAGTGGATGGATCATCCTCTAAATGGTAAGTGACAAAATCCTCACCAAACATTTTGGGAACTTGTTCTCTTGTAGAAACCCTTAAAGGTGCAGATTCAGAAATTATTCGAGTGTCAGAGGAATTTGATTCAGTTTCTTTAGGTGATTCTGAAATTATTTTTATAGTGCAGTCATCACAACCCTTGATCTCAAGAAATTTATATTCAAAGAAAATCGCATCTCGAGATTCTATAACCACATTGGTTGATAGATCCAAGAACCGATCACCGACTATCCTTCCGCACTACCTAGGTACACACAAGTGTTCGCCCTAGGCCCCACCTTAGGTCTCTTAGGGTCCTGTATCCTCACATAAGCAACACATTTCAAGTCTTGAGAGTATCATATCTACAATGATGTTTATGCCATATCTCATAAGGAGTTGAAGACAACTTAGAGTGCGGCAACCTATTCAGATGTGATTAGCAAAAACCGCTTCTCCCCAATAACAAGAAGGCATGCCACCGCCAATAACATAGAGTTTAACATTTCATAACGCCCCGTTTACGTTCAGCTATGCCATTGGATTGAGGTGAGTAAGGAGCAGTAGTTTCAAGTATTATGCCCTCTGAAGCACAAAATTCCTTGAACCCTGTCAATGTATATTCTCTTTCTCTATCACTCCTAAACCTTTTAATTTTCAAGTTCAACTGGTTTTCAATACGATTCTTGAAAATCTTAAATTTATCAAATACTTCATCTTTTGATTTTAACAGATAAATATGACAATATCTCAAAAAATCGTCTATAAAAGTTACCAAATACTTCCGACCACCTCTAGTTGTGAAGCTTTTAAAATCACAAAGGTCAGAATATATTAATTCAAGAAGTTGTGTACTCTTAGAGACCGTACGAAATGGTTTTCTAGTAATTTTCATTTGAGCACATACTTCACATCTGTTAAATTTGATCGAAGTATCTAGAGGTATATTATGAGTTTTAGCTAGTCTAGCCAATTTCTTGTAATTTACATGTCCTAACCGATTATACAATGTTGTAGGATCAATTAAATTTGAACTAACTTGGCTGACCGTTTCATTTACAGAACTCAATCTATACATACCACCAGTCAAGAATCCACAACCAAAATAATGAGAGTTAACAGATAAAGTTACTCTACCACCAGAAATAAATATGCTCATGCTAGCATTGTCTAAGCGACTAATAGAAATTAAATTCTTTTGAATAGCAGGAACTACTTTAACATCTTTTAAAGTTAGAAGTTTACCTGAAAAAAGGCTCATATTTGCGCATCAGCAGAGTCACCGCTTAGCCCACTAGCCACAACAATAGATTCGTTGGCCTTAGCATCATCATCAAGATACTTTTCATTTTTGCAGGCCTGGCACGCTGCCCCAGAATCTAACCACCATTCCAAGAAATCTGCCTTTTCATTATTGCCCACCATAGCAACAAAATTTTGAGGCTCAGTCTTCTGTACTAGCATATTTGCTTCCTTCTTTTGTGTGTCAGATTTGTCCTTTTTAGGTTGCCTACAATCACGCAAAGTGGCCCCACTTCCCACAATTGTGGCACTTGCCCTTCTTTTTCTTAAAGATAGGTTTTTTGGCCTCCAATTGTTGAGACTCACTCTTGTGTGACTTGGATTTCTTAGGAAATTTCTTGGGATTTGTTACCGCGTTAGCAGCTGATTGTTGCTGTCTAACCATCTCCAAGTTATTCCTAACTCGATTCTCATCCTCGATTCTAATGAATCGTTTAAGATAATCCATCCCACCGCACTTTCTTCCCGTACATTTCGCTTTGAAAGAATGCCACGCAGATGGTAATTTATAAATAATGGCACCAACCGTAAAAAGGATCACAAACGATGATATTTTCAACGGTCAATTTAGATCTCAAATTTTCTAGATCAGTTACTTGAGTAGTGATTTCCATATCTTCCTTGAATTTGAAATTCATGAATTTGTCAACAAGATGTGTTTTTGACAATTCCTCCTCCTTTTTAAATTGAGTATCTAAATTGTCCCATATTTTTTTAGCAGTCTTAAACTTGCTATAAACTTCGTAAGGCAGTCGAAAGCATTCAATAAATAGTCCTTGCGGAAGTCATCATCCTTATTCCATTGAGACTCATCAACTTCCTGAGATCAAATGTACTCAAACAAGATAAAAAATATTTTCATATTTTAAACCAAACGAGTTTTCGCCCATGAATTAAATTGCACCCACTAAAAGTATGAAGTTTGACCATCTCAATTGGCATGTTTTCTATTTTTAATAAGTAAGAATGGAAAAATAGAATGAGTGCACCGATTTCGTAAGCAGACAAAATTCTAAAAGTCAACTCGGGTCAACTGGTCAAAATCAACGCTAGTCAAAGTCTAAGGTCAAACCGGTTGAGTCAAAGTCAAAGAGTCCAGCTTGGGTTGGTCAAACGGTCAAAGAGTCCAGATGGGCGGTCAAGCGGGTCAAAATAGGTCAAATGGGTCAAAATCAATTTGCAAAGAATTTTGTTTTTCTTCAACGCTTTCTTCAACCACCGCCAAAGCTTACGTCGGCACCGTCTTTCTTTGCCTCCAATCACCGATCGGAGCTCGCTACTACGAAACGGCGCACGACCACAAGGAACAAATCCCAACAAGCCGTGGTGACGCACCACCACAAGCGAAAAATTATGTTGGAAGTTTCGCCACCGCAACTTTAAACACCGATTTCTCCATCTTCCGGTCACCAAATCAAAAAGCGCGACGCCAATGGATTCCTCGCCGAGATACAAGAGATGGACTCTCCTTTGCCTCGATCCGTCACCGAGTAAAAGTCAACTTTCAATCGGACTAAAATACCTGTGGGGACTATTCACGCATCGCTCACGAATTTTTTTTTTCTTCAAATATTTGATACCTAATGCTTCAAGATTGTTAAGGTTTAAAGTCAAGCAATAGTATATGCGATTGTTTGAAGCATTACACCCTAAGTATCTAATTTGGAATACCTAGCATGCTGCCTCCAGCTCGCATATAAATAGGGATACACTAGGGTTAAAACCAATTAATGGGCTCTTGCCCATATAGGCCCACTACAAAGGTGCATTACCCATTGGACTTATATTAGAACATACACTTGGGTTATATTAAATATCCAACTTTGTCTCAAATTTTTAGCTAACTTTGAAACATCCTTCACATGTGATCTCTTGTAGTTTTCTACATACTTACTCCATATTGATTATCTCGATAGTTATTGTCAATATCACGGCTCGCACGATTCCTTCTATACATTACTCTCTCATGGACATTTTCACCATCTCCACATCCTTGATCATCCTCATGCCTCTTTTATTCTATTTGGCTTTTCGAACTCCTCGAATGGAGCTTGATTTCTTTTCAATGAACTCACGCATGTCATCATTGTTGTAGTTATCTAGTCGCCAATCATGATAATATGAAACGAAGTGCTGTGTTGATCTTCTTCATGATTTGGCATTTGTTTGGACCTTTTATGATGTTATCTAATAGCCTCTTTCCTCCTCTTGCATGGCAAAAGGTTAAGGATCATCATCCGATGGCTAGCGCTAACACCTTGCCTTTGACCATGATATCAAGTATCAACCATATTGCTCAAAAACAAAATTTAGACTATTATAAAATAAAAAATATGCAGACACAAGCTTCTTAAAATAACAACTAATCATGTAAATTTTTCCAGACTACACCAATTAATGAAACCAATACACCGCCACTCGATTTGAAATGAGTGTTAGCCTAATCTCATGGTCAACTTCCTTTAAAGGAGATTTTGAGATTATTCTCAGAAAAACATTCTAATGTTTAAATTAGTACAATAGTACTAGTGCTTTTTAGATCGCTAAAAGTTAAGAATACTCGAATGAGGGTTTCTCCTCATTTGGTATGGTTAACATGTATTCATACATGAAATTTGAAATTGTAAAAATGTGTCTATAAAGGAATGAGTTGCCGGAGTTTATATAACTTCTAACATTATCATCATCATACTCACAAACACTTCATGGGCCTAAAATTTTAAATCTTATGTGTTGGGTTCAGATCTAATACTTATCATTTTACATTATTATCTTACCCACATATAGAAACCCTATTTAGTTTTTACTAATTACAAAGTAAATTTGATAATCGTTTGATCATTTAAGAGGGCTATTAATTCGTTGATAGATTGATCATAAATAAAAAGGCAATAAATTGTTATAATCCTCTACAACATTTCCATTTCAAGAATAGCTTTTCTTTTCTAACTTATGTGTCATGTTCCATTAACAAAACGATGTATTTTTAATAATAAATATTAAATTTTAACATAAAATACATAAATTATAATTTTAATGAAATTATGTCATTTTATTAATAGAACACAATTAGTATACATTAGTTAAAATAGAAGATCTTAGCTACTTTCATTAATAGCAACTACTTTTGTTCTACTCTCTTCCTTCCAAAAAGAAAAGAAGAGAATTTATTTTCAGTTTTTGTTGTTTTAAAAGAAAAAGTTCACTTGCGAATAAAAGTTTTATAAATGTATAACTTAAAATAAAAAGTAAAAAGTAAAATAAAAATTATAAATTTAATGGGTTATTAAATGTATTATATTACATAACTAAGGAAAAATGTTGTAATAAACTCAAAATAGATGTTTTTATAGACAGAAGGAGTAATATATTTGAGTATGAAAATTTATTTTTCATGTACTCACTTTATATTTTAAAAATTTTGTTGATACAAAAATATAGTAAGAAAACATCAAAATTAATTGAAAATATATACATAAAGTAGAAAATAAAATTTCATATAAAAATAATTAAAATAAAAATGAATCACAGTATGTATAAATAACTAAATAAACTAAATATTTATAAAAATTAATTTAGATGAGTATTACGTGAAAGGAAGCTACGCCACCATAATGTTGTATTCACATCGACACCACCGCCACCATAATATTTATGGGGTGCTTGGCAGGGGGTAATGGAAATGAAAGAATGGATATCATTCCATTTCCCCTGCCTGGCTGGGGGTAATGGAAATGGGGAGCCACTTTTGATTACCCCATATGGGGTAATCCTCATACCCCCCAATATTGGGGGGTATGAAAGTAAGGGAATGGATGGAGTGTATTTTTTAATTAATATTATAATTAATTAATACTAATTAATTAATTTAAACTAATTAATTAATTAATATAAATTAAATTATTATTATTAAAAATAATAATTAATTAATTAATTAAGATTAATTTAATTAATTATTCATTTACTTAATGTTATAAATTAAATAATTAATTAATTTCATTTATTAATAGTAATTATTATAAATAATATTAATTAGTTTATAAATAATTAATTGATGATAACTCTATTTTATATAGGGTTTTCTTATTAATTTTAGTTAGAAATTGGCTTGTGTTTTAACTTGTTTTTACATATTTTGGCCAAATTATCCTTTGAAAACCCACTCATCTTCCGGAGTTCATAACTCTTGATACATACGTCCAAATAAGATGATTCAAGATGATATGGAAAGCTAAGAAAGAGAGCAAAACTTTCATGAAGAAAGTTTTCTCAAATTCTGGAAGAAAATGACTAAAACTGGACAGAAACTTGAAGATTTTTCTGAAATTTCCTTCACTACGAGTTCATATTATTGCAGTGATTTACTTCACGTTTTGCAGCACAAATTGATAGTAAGTTTCAGTAATAAGAAGCCTTATTACTCAGCCAAAGCAGAAAGGAAAGATTAGCAACAAAAGTCTGCTGCACTACGGAAAGAAAGAAAGAAAGGAAACAACCCAGTGCAAGGAAAAACAGACATGCAAAGGAAACAAACCAGTGCCATTCTTTTCTTTTACAAGAAAAAATGCACATGGACAGCAAGAAAGTATCTTCAAAATGCAGTATTACATGGGCAAAAGAAAGGAAAAATAAAAATACAGAAAGAAAGAAAGCTGGGCCGAAAGAGAGAAGAAAAAATTCCAAGAAATGCATTTCTTGGGCCATCCGAACAATTCTTTTTGCATGAAGAGAGAACATGCATTCAACAATTCTTTTATGGAGATGAGCTACAAAGGATCCTTTTCTTTGCTGTAAAAGAAACTGAGCACATGGAAGACAACAACACATGTTTGTGGCTGCAAAAGAAAGAAACAGTGAAGCACACAAAGAAAGAAAAGAAAAAGGAGAGGAAAGCTTCAGAAGCAAGAATGACATTTGGAAAGCAAAGCTTGGGCTGCTTCTTTGTGTAAAAGATGACAAGCACATGGATGACAACAACACAACACCTTCGCAGAACAAAGAAAGAAACAAGAAAGAAAAAACTGACAAAGGCTTGCCTATAAATAGCGACTTGGAACGGAGGAGAGCATCCCATTTTCAGCCGATCCCATTCTTAGCGACAAATTTCTTTTCCTTTCTTCCTTAGTTTAGGAGTAGTTTCTTTCTTTCTTAGCAATTTTTCAGTAGTTCTCTTTGGTTTTTCTTTAGAAATTTCAGTTGTACTTCATCTCGCTTTTTCTTCTACAAAACCAGAGCTCACTTTCTTTTCTTCAAAAATTTTTGCATCCTTTCATCGGTTTTTGAAAATTTTTCAGCCTTCCTCTTGTTGTTTTCTTCAATCTTTCTTCATTGTTTTGTTCTTGCCGTTGCAGTAGTTTAGCAAAGAGAACAACCGCCAAGCTTGATGTGCAAAGCAAGGAGCAGAATTTATTTTTTCCTCTAGAACTTGTGAAGCAAACAAAGCAGAATTTTGATTGCTTGGTCTTCAAGTCTACGGGTTTTATCTTTTCTTATTTCCTTTAGTTTAGTCCAGTTTTTGTATTTTTCTTTCCTTGTTTTTTTTGTTTTTAGTTTTATTTAGCAATTTTAGTAATTTAAGTTTTGTATTTTGTTATGAAATTTTGTTGCTAAGTTTTATCATCTACGGCTTTTGTTTGGATTTTATCTCTTATTTTTCTTTTCAATCATGTTTAAATTTTTGGCGATATTCTTTTATATTAATATGAACTAAATTCTTTTTCTAGGGTTTCGATGTAGACTAACTATGAAGTCTTAATATTTTTCTATTAATATAATTTGATTTAATTTTCTATGGTTGAGTATTTATCTTTGTGTTTAATGCTTCTAATTACTTGATCACTAATTAGATGATTTGTTAATCATAACGAATTGGAAGAGGAGTTATGTGTCAAGTTCATTGAGATAAATGCCATAAATTGCATGTAGGATAGGAATATACCTACATGGTTTGTGTAGTTGCTATATGAGAATCCATAGAAATTAATGACTTCATAATTGTTGTAATTCACATAGGAATATAGTGAATTAGCAATTAGGAGGATTTTTGTTAGATCTCGGGAGGGACTAGTAAATAAATTTGGGAATGTCGACTATCAACCAGAAATTAAATTAGATTATAGAAATAGATTAATATTAGGATGGATTAGTTATGGTGAAATCGAAAACCCTAGATCTTTCACAACTTAATCTATTAACTTGCTTTGTTTAGTTTTTAATTTTAGTTTTAATTAAGTTTTAAAATTACTTTTAATTTAGCTTATCCATAAAATATTTTTTCTTCAAATAAAGTTAGAACTATTTTAATTTCGTATTTAATAATTCATTAGTCTCGTGGGAACGATAAATTATATTCACTCTATATTACTTGTTAACGATCACGCACTTGCATGTAAAATCGAGCAACAAGTTTTTACGCCACGCCGGACTAATTTGATTTTATTAATATCGATACCAAGTAGTTCTACCTTTAATTTGAACTTTTATTTACTTTTGTTCTTTTATCTTTTAGATATTATTACGTGGTGCATGAGAAGGTTTGGAAGTGATAATCTCATCCCATTGGATCCAGAGATAGAAAAGACTTGTCGTTTGAATAGAAAGGAAAAGAGAGGAACTTCGCACAATCTCATAACACTATGGTGAACATGAAGAGAACGCTATCGATCGCTAATGCCAACACTAGAGCATTACGTGACTATGCTTTGCCTACATATGATCTCCACGAGGTCATACCTCCAACTCAAGGCAAATAATTTTGAATTGAAGTCAGGCATAATCCAGATGGTTCAAGCTAATCAGTTCACTGGGTTGGCACATGAGGATCCTAATGCTCACTTAATCAACTTTCTTGAGATATGTGCTACATTGAAAATGAATGGTGTCTCTGATGATGCCATTAGACTGAGGCTTTTCCCATTCTCACCGAGGATAGAGCCAAGAGTTGGTTGCTTTCTTTGCCAGCAGGAGCAATCACCACGTGGGACATGTGCAGGCAGAAATTTTTGACAAAATATTTTCCACCCACCAAAACTGCAAAGATGAGGAATGAGATCACCACATTCACTCAAAATGAGATGGAATCACTTTCTGAAGCATGGGAGAGGTACAAAGATTTATTGCGAGCATGCCCTCATCACGGTATCCCAGATTGGTTACAGTTGCAGACTTTTTATAACGGGTTGACTCGATCAACCAAGATACTTGTAGATCTTTGCTGGGAGGTTCATTAATGGGGAAGACATATGAGGCTGCTTATACATTGTTGGATGAGATGGCATCTACAGACTACCAATGGTCTTCAGGGAGATCCACTCTACCGAAAAATCATGGCAACTATAAGGTTGATGCCCTCACTGCACTATCAGCCCAGGTTGCTACACTGTCAAAGCAACTTAGTTCAATCACTGCAAATGCCATCCATATTCCTCCAGGAGCTTGTGATTTTTGTGGTGGACCTCATTCTAGTGGTGTTTGTCGTGGGAAACCCTTTTGCCCCATCGCAGAGGAACAAGCTCAATTTGTAGGAATTCAAATAGACAAGATAATCCATACCCCAACACTTACAATCAGGGATGGAGAGATCATCCCAACTTTTCTTGGAGAAACAATCAGCCTGCTGATAAACCCTATGGATTTCAGCCTCCACA
The DNA here is from genome assembly GCA_020080225.1 of Gynochthodes officinalis. NCBI lineage: Eukaryota > Viridiplantae > Streptophyta > Magnoliopsida > Gentianales > Rubiaceae > Gynochthodes > Gynochthodes officinalis. The sequence goes on from CM034623.1 coordinate 25,936,978, forward strand.
GCCACTTCAACCGCCAGCACAAAAAGTGTCTTTAGAAGATGCTCTTGCTCAATTGAGCTTGAACACATCTCAGTTCATGACTAAGACTGAAGCCACATTGCAAAATCAGTCAGCATCCATCCGAAATTTGGAAGTTCAAGTGGGACAACTTGCCAGTGCATTAAATTCTAGACCACAAGGGTCTTTGCCTAGTAATATAGAAATCAACCCTAAGGAACAAGTGAAGGCAATTACACTAAGAAGTGGCAAAGAGTTGCCTGAACTGGAACCACAGAGAAAGAAGAAACAAGAAGCAGTGGAAGTGCAGTCTGAAAAATCTGAGGAACAAACTGAAGAAGTTGTGAAACCCACATCGAAGTTGTTTCCAGATAATCCACCCCCTTATGTGCCACCGATGCCATATCCTCAGCGATTCCAAAAGCAAAAGCTAGATAAGCAATTTTCTAAATTTCTTGATGTTTTTAAGAAATTACATATTAATATTCCTTTTGCTGATGCTTTGGAACAAATGCCTAGCTATGTGAAGTTCATGAAAGAGATCCTCTCCAACAAAAGAAAGCTAGAAGAGCAATACAAGCCGATATCCAACCACAGAGGAGGCTTAATCCACATTTTAAAGTGATTGAGAATGCAATGGTGGCTTTTGAAAAATCAATAAAAATCATGCGTATATGGTCCAAGCAATTAGTAAAAATTTGAGCGATAGAGGGCGCCGAGCATAACGACGTAAACAAATTGCGCTAATTGGGAGGCAACCCAAGTTCTTTTACCTTTCTTATTTTAGTTTGTGTGATTTTTATTTTTATTTATTTTTATTCTTATTTTTGTTTTTAGAGAAGAAGAAGAAAGAGAACATTCACACAATTTTGCTGCACTAATTAGAAGATAAATCTGGTTCAAGGCCTGTCCAATGGAATTTTGTGCTGAAATTTTACAGCAAAGAAGAAGAATTCTCCCGCTTCCTATCCACAAAATTTCAAAATTTTTGGAGCTGTTTTGGTACCTGAAAGAAATTCAACTTCAACAGTTGTTCACAACCGCGCAGTTTCCTAATCTTTGTTTTTCTTATGTTCTCTTTCGTTGCTATATTTCTACTTACTCCTTGTTGCATTGAGGACAATGCTCAATTTTAAGTTGGGGTGGGATACATTGAAATTTTGTGCTGGATTTCACAAAATTTTTGCAAGATTTCAATTTTATTGGGTTAAAAAGGAAAGTCCTTCCAAGTTTTTAATTTTATTGATATCTTATTTGAAATTCCTCACTCTTTTGATACTCATTTAGAATAATTTTGAGTTATATGCATTAGTTATTTGGGTTGGAATGTATGAATGAGGCAAGTATGATTAGTCTTTGTTTTGAAAATTTTTAAAGCATCTTGTTGATTTTAATAATTGAATTGAATGAGAATGTGCAAGATTTGATATACATTGAACCCATTGTGAGTATTTGAGCCTATGAGCATTTTATTTACATTGCTCACATATTTCTTTGTCGAGTGTTGTCAAATATGGTATGTTCATTCTAGAACTTGCTTTGTTATGCATGTTGAGATCACATTATGAATTTATGCTTTGAGATAATAAGGGCACTTAGTGATATGAATCCAACAAGCATTGAAGAGACTTCAACCCAAGCATGATGACAAGGGCTAGAACAAAGAAAATGAAGAAAGCCTTGAATGGACTCATCCAAACGGCCCAAAAGAATGGGGAGAAGACCAAGATTGACAAGGCCATGTTTATTAATGTACTAAATGTAATTGGGTCTTGTTAATGGGTTTGACTTTACTACTATTTTCCTTAGAACTAATTAGGATCAATGGGTTTAGTTTTAATTATATGGTAAATTGAGTCATGTAGCCCAAAGAGTCATGTAGCCCATTTGGCCCTAAAAGAAACCCCTAGCTTGTGCAACCCTAATTTGTAAACCCTAGCTTGTATCCATATAGTGGCGTCGGCCATCTTGGAGAGATTTGATGAAATGAAAATTTGGTTCTTGACATTACAAGCTTGAGAGAATTGCTCTCTAGTTTACGTAATTACTTGCAAATTACACAAATTCGAATTTGTGTGTTTGTTGTTCTTGATTTCCTAGATTTGTTCCCTAGGAAATTGATTCCATCCATCAATTGATTCCAAGGTTTCTAGTACAGTTATCTAGGGGTTGAGGACCTAATTCCACCTTCAAGGAACATACCATCTCCAAGGAAAGATTTCAGTTGGGTTGATCCAAGGGGAAGAACTTGTGTAGTGAGTTTTTGGAACAAGTTATCCAAGGGTTCACGCCAGTTTTTGGTATCGTGAGGTCTTGGTTCCCAAGTTTCATATCTTTTCTTTTACCGTAAAAAAAATCATCATCATTGGTATGTTCTTTATCTCCTCAATCTTCTTGTTGTTTTGAATATCATCATCATTGGTATGCTCTTTATATCCTCAATCTTTTTGTTGTACTGAATATCATCATCATTGGTATGTTCTTGTATTGATGAAGCAAATTCTGTTTTTGTATTGATGTGTTGGTTTCGGCTTGCTTCCAAATATTAGACAAAACCGTACCTTTGTTTTCTTGATGAATCCATACCTTGCGGTGAAATTGTTGTTTATGCCTTCTTTGAAATAAAAAAATTGCTGTGCTGATCCAATTGATGTTTATGCCTTGATAAGATTAAAAAAAAAAGGAGATTAAAAAAAAAAAAAAAAAGGAGAGAATCGGACAGTAAGTAGTTGTGGCAAAAAAATCAAGTTCTTTGTTGGAACTTGAGCAGAAAATTTGAGGCGGATAGTAGGTGGTCTTAGCGTTATTTTTGACCCCAAAGTCCCAACGGACAGCCTTTGGCCGTCTTCTTGTAGATCTCTCCGAGAGCTTCGCTTTGAGTACTTTCGGAGCAAAATACGACATCGGTGTAGAGGGATATGACCTTTGGATGTTACCATGCCAAGAATCCTTTTCTGATTTCGGTAGAGCAGATATGCATTTTCCGATTGGACTTTGGATTGTTTGCAGTTTGTGATTAGCTTTATACTTATCCATATACATCCTTTTCACCACATTTTGAACCGAAACATTCTTGACCAATTCCAGAATTTGGAAGGGTGAAATGCACCACTAATGCAAGCTACTTTGTCCAAATTTCCTTTGTTCAAGTGTCTTCATTTGTGATCGAAAATTTGAAATTATTGTGATCCAAAAATTCTGGAATTTTGTGTGTTTCACTGATTGTTCGTGTAGATTCTGATTTTACAACCAGTTTGTCCGAATTCCTTGCTAAAAAAAATTCGAATTCTTGTGTTTTTGGTACTGTTTTCATTGTATTCTTTAGATTCATTCTAATCCCATTGTCCACTTACATCACCTTGTTATAAATTCCTTTGTGTAATATTGAGTTGTGGTCTGAAAATTCTGAAATTTTGTGTGTCCCACTGATTTTCGTAGATTCTGTTTTTGCATTCTGTTTGCCCAAATTCCTTACCAAAAGAGTTCGAATTCTTGTGTTTTTGGTACTGTTTCCATTGACTCTGGTACTGTTTTTTTTTTTCATTGGTTCCTTAGAATTCATTCTCACCTCATTGTCCAAATTGCATTAACTTGTTGTAAATTCCTTTGTGTAACATTTTTTGAGTAAGAATAGAAACGGAAGAGCAAATTGAGTGGTGTGAATCCGTCCCTTCACTTATACAAGCCCGAGAGAACTCAAACACTTGGTGAGTGAATTTGGGGAATTGGGAAGGAAGTGAGGACTTATAAACTGCTTTATTTTCTTTGCTAACCTTCTGACTATAATGGAGAGGCAACCGCCACCACCACCGGGTTCTAAGGAATCCTATGAGGAGATGTTAGCAAAATTTTACACTTTGGTTTCAGGTTTGCAACAGGAAGTCAAAGAGCTCAAAGCTGAGAGAGCCGAATCCTCTCGATCTACAAAGACCACATATGGCAATGACAATGATGACGAAGCCTTTGAGGCATTTCAGGGAAGTCAATAGTACTCTTAGAATTGATTCCAATTTAGGATGTATCAAAATGAAAATTCCTCAATTTTTTGGTAAGCAAGATCCTGAAGCTTTCTTTGAATGGTCTGATAAAATTGAAAGTATTTTTACAGTGCACAACTATTCGGAGGAAAAGAAGGTCAAGCTAGCTGTGGTTGAATTTGCGGGATACGCCCGTAACTGGTGGACTAAAATTCAGGCCGAAAGGAGGCGTGATGAAGAAGGGCCTGTTCGTACTTGGGGTGAATTGAAGAAGCTCATGAAAAAGAGGTTTGTTCCACACCAATACTATAGGGAGATGTTCAACAAATTGCAAAAGATCACCCAAGGAAATAGGATGGAGGATTATTACCAAGAGTTGGAGACTACGATGCTTGAGTCAACATTCAAGAAAGATGAAGCTACCATGGCTCGATTTCTAGGAGGACTAAGGAGGGATATTGCCCATTGTTGAGATGCAGGAGTATGAAGATCTCAATGAAATGTATCACAAGGCAATGAAAGTTCGAGAGGCGACAAGGAGAGGGTGTCCGAACCTTTTCAACCCCACACTTCAAATTCGACACCTTGAAGTCTACATGGCCTAAGAAGGATTTAAGTACCGACTTCAAAAAGGCCGCAACTCCCAGTACCTCAAACACTACTCCAACCGTGGTTCCAAACACTCAGAAATCAAGTGAAGTGAGAAAACCAGCCAGGGAGGTTACATGCTTCAAGTGCCAAGGCAAGGGACATTATGCACGAGAGTGTCCTAATGCTCGAATTATGGTTGTCAGAGGTGATGGCACAATCGAAAGTGAGAGTGAACATGAAAGTGACTATGAAGATATGCCACCACTTGTAGAAAATGGGGAATCTGATGAAGATGTTTTTGGCCCTGATGAAGGACCATCTTTGGTGACTATGCGATCTTTAAATGTTCAGATTAAAGAGGAGAACAATGTTCAACGCCAGAATATCTTCCACGCTAAATGCACCATCAATGAGAAGGTTTGTATACTTGTTATTGACAGTGGTAGTTGTACTAACATTGCTTCGACTTTGCTTGTAGATAAACTAAAATTGCCCACACTTCGGCATTCACATCCATACACGTTGCAATGGTTCAATGAGAGTGGAGAAGTGAAAGTCACAAAACAAGTCTTGGTAAATTTTTCAGTCAACAAATACAAAGATGAAGTTTTGTGTGATGTGGCTCCTATGCAAGCTGGTCACCTATTGCTTGGTAGACCTTGGCAATTTGACAGGGATGCTTCCCACAGTGGACGAAGTAATAGGTACACTTTCTTTGTTAATGATAGAAAAACTACTTTCTTGCCTTTGTCGCTACTCAAGTTTATGAATCTCAATTACATTTAAAGGGCGAATTTGGGCAAATGATGAAATTGAATTCTGCACTACCCGTGAGAAAAGAAGGAAAATTTGAAAATTCTAAGCCTAAGCAATATGAGTTAAATAAAGTAGAACACATTGAGAGGAAGAGAGTGACTCAAGTAAATAAGAAACAACCAAATTTTTATGCAAATGTCCGACATGTTGATAATTGTCTGCATACTAATCGTGTTTTGTTTCTTCCTAAGTGTTGTGAATCTAATGTTCTACTTAGTGCTGACTTGCCATCCAACCTACCGGTTGAGATTTCTAACATATTGCAGGGATTCCGAGATGTATTTCCTGATGAGCTACCAGCCGGATTGCAGCCCAAAAGAGGAATTGAACATCTAATTGATTTCACACCGGGCACAAACATACCAAACAAGCGCAAGGCTGACTTTGTCCGGTTACATGAGAGTTAATGAATATTGAGAAGATGAATGAATCCTATGCTCGAAATGCAAACAAGGGTCAAAAGAAAGTCACTTTTGAACCGGGAGATTGGGTGTGGGTTCATATGCGCAAGCGAAAGGTTTCCAAGATGCAGATTGACAAAATTGCATCCACGTGGAGATGGACCTTTCCAAGTTGTCGCAAAAATCAATGACAATGCTTACAAGATTGACCTTCCAGGTAAGTACAATGTAAGTACTACCTTCAATGTTGCTGAGTTGTCTCCTTTTGAAATTGCAGATTATGATGATCTGGATTCGAGGACGAATCCTCTCGAAGAAGGGGGGACTGATATGAATCCAACAAGCATTGAAAAGACTTCGAACCGAGCATGATGACAAGGGCTAGAACAAAGAAAATGAAGAAAGCCTTGAATGGACTCATCCAAACGGCCCAAAAGGATGGGGAGAAGACCAAGATTGACAAGGCCATGTTTATTAATGTACTAAATGTAATTGGGTCTTGTTAATGGGTTTGACTTTACTACTATTTTCCTTAGAACTACTTAGGATCATTGGGTTTAGTTTTAATTATATGGTAAATTGAGTCATGTAGCCCAAAGAGTCATGTAGCCCATTTGGCCCTAAAAGAAACCCTAGCTTGTGCAACCCTAATTTGTAAACCCTAGCTTGTATCCATATAGTGGCCGCCATCTTGGAGGAGATTTGATGAAATGAAAATTTGGTTCTTGACATTACAAGCTTGAGAGAATTGCTCTCTAGTTTACAGAATTACTTGCAAATTACACAAATTCAGAATTTGTGTGTTTGTTGTTCTTGATTTCCTAGATTTGTTCCTAGGAAATTCGATTCCATCCATCAATTGATTCCAAGGTTTCTAGGTACAGTTATCTAGGGTTGAGGACCTAATTCCACCTTCAAGGAACATACCATCTCAGAAAGATTTCTTAGGTTGATCCAAGGAAGAACTTGTGTAGTGAGTTTTGGAACAAGTTATCCAAGGGTTCACTTAGGATTAACCATTTTAACTTTCTAAAAAGCCATCCCATTACATATACTCCTAGTCAACCAATTTTGCGCCTTAACCTTTCTTTGTTATAAACACCACATCATTAGCCTCAAACCATTGTTTTTGTTTATCATGTTGAAACCTATGTCAAGAGTATGTGGGAATTAATTGCATGATAAAATGCCAGATTCCAAAGAAAAGAACCATTGAAAAAAAAAAAGAGAGAAAAAAGAAAAAAGAGAAGAGTGAGCAATATTCCTTACGAAGATTGGACAAAGTTAATTGTGTACAAGATGGTCCAATTTATATGTTGAAGTTGTTAAAAGGGATGTATGCTACTTGAAAAAAAAAAAAAAATTGGTTCTAATGTGCTATTTGTTGCTTTTGAGTCATGCAAGGAAGTTTATACATATCTTGATTTGTGAAAACCTAAATTTTCCTATCTTTCAACCTACCCTTACCTAAGCCCCGTTACAACCTTTAATAAGACCCTTTGATTATTGCATGGATTCATATTTATTAGTGGTGGAGATGTAATATATAAGCAAGCTTATGGCAATGACATGCTATTTTTGATTTGAGTGTTGAATGAAACCCCTAAACACTTTGAGTGATTAGAGTGCAACCTATGAGAGGTTATCAAATTTTGTGCATTTGATTTCGACGAATTGTTGGAATTAATGAGATGTGTATTTTGTTTAGATTAAAAAGGGCTATGAATACTTGTTCTTTGGCTTATTATTCCAGTTTGAATTTTTAATGTAAAATAATTTGGAATTATTTATGAGTGAGTTAGAAAGGATATGGAATGAAAAGAAAGATATTTATTTCGTGCAAGCTTGAGGACAAGCTTTGATCTAAGTTGGGGGTAATTTGATAACTCTATTTTATATAGGGTTTTCTTATTAATTTTGGTTAGAAATTGGCTTGTGTTTTAACTTGTTTTTACATATTTTGGCCAAATTATCCTTTGAAAACCCACTCATCTTCCGGAGTTCATAACTCTTGATACATACGTCCAAATGAGATGATTCAAGATGATATGGAAAGCTAAGAAAGAGAGCAAAAACTTTCATGAAGAAAGTTTTCTCAAATTCTGGAAGAAAAATGACTAAAACTGGACAGAAACTTGAAGATTTTTTCTGAAATTTCCTTGACTACAGGTTCATATTATTCGCAGATTTACTTCACGTTTTGCAGCACAAATTGATAGTAAGTTTCAGTAATAAGAAGCCTTATTACTCAGCCAAAGCAGAAAGGAAAGATTAGCAACAAAAGTCTGCTGCACTACGGAAAGAAAGAAAGAAAGGAAACAACCAGTTGCAAAGGAAAACAACCGCACATGCAAAGGAAACAAACCATTGCCATTCTTTCTTTTTCTCAAGAAAAAATGCACATGGACAGCAAGAAAGTATCTTCAAAATGCAGTATTACATGGGCAAAAGAAAGGAAAAATAAAAATACAGAAAGAAAGAAAGCTGGACAGCCGAAAGAGAGAAGAAAAAATTCAGAAATGCATTTCTTGGGCCATCCGAACAATTCTTTTTGCATGAAGAGAGAACATGCATTCAACAATTCTTTTATGGAGATGAGCTACAAAGGATCCTTTTTCTTTGTAAAAGAAACTGAGCACATGGAAGACAACAACACATGTTTGTGGCTGCAAAAGAAAGAAACAGTGAAGCACACAAAGAAAGAAAAAGAAAAAGGAGAGGAAAGCAGGAAGCAAGAATGACATTTGGAAAGCAAAGCTTTCTGCTTTGTAAAAGATGACAAGCACATGGATGACAACAACACAACACCTTGAGAACAAAGAAAGAAACAAGAAAAGAAAAAACTGACAAAGGCTTGCCTATAAATAGCGCACTTGGAACGGAGGAGAGCATCCCATTTTCAGTGATCCCATTCTTAGCAGCAAATTTCTTTTCCTTTCTTCCTTAGTTTAGGAGTAGTTTCTTTTCTTTCTTTAGCAATTTTTCAGTAGTTCTCTTTGGTTTTTCTTTAGAAATTTCAGGTTGTACTTCATCTCGCTTTTCTTCTACAAAACCAGAGCTCACTTTCTTTCTTCAAAGAAATTTTTGCATCCTTTCATCGGTTTTTCGTAAAATTTTTCAGCCTTCCTCTTGTTGTTTTCTTCAATCTTTCTTCATTGTTTTGTTCTTGCTGTTTGCGATAGTTTAGCAAAGAGAACAACCGCCAAGCTTGATGTGCAAAGCAAGGAGCATTTATTTTTTCCCTCTAGAACTTCGGGTGAAGCAAACAAAGCAGCAGAATTTTGATTGCTTGGTCTTCAAGTCTACTGGTTTTATCTTTTCTTATTTCCTTTAGTTTAGTTCAGTTATTGTATTTTTCTTTCCTTGTTTTTTTTGTTTTTAGTTTTATTTAGCAATTTTAGTAATTTAAGTTTTGTATTTTGTTATGAAATTTTGTTGCTAAGTTTTATCATCTACGGCTTTTGTTTGGATTTTATCTCTTATTTTTCTTTTCAATCATGTTTAAATTTTTGGTGATATTCTTTTATATTAATATGAACTAAATTCTTTTCTAGGGTTTCATGTAATTAACTATGAAGTCTTAATATTTTTCTATTAATATAATTTGATTTAATTTTCTATGGTTGAGTATTTATCTTTGTGCTTAATGCTTCTAATTACTTGATCACTAATTAGATGATTTGTTAATCATAACGAATTGGAAGAGGAGTTATGTGTCAAGTTCATTGAGATAAATGCCATAAATTGCATGTAGGATAAGAATATACCTACATGGTTTGTGTAATTGCTATATGAGAATCCATAGAAATTAATGACTTCATAATTGTTGTAATTCACATAGGAATATAGTGAATTAGCAATTAGGAAGATTTTTATTAGATCTCTGAGGGACTAGTAAATAAATTTGGTAATATCGACTATCAACCAGAAATTAAATTAGATTATAGAAATAGATTAATATTAGGATGGATTAGTTATGGTGAAATCGAAACCCTAGATCTTTCACAACTTAATCTATTAACTTGCTTTGTTTAGTTTTTAATTTTAGTTTTAATTAAGTTTTAAAATTACTTTTAATTTAGCTTATTCATAAAATAATTTTTTTCTTCAAATAAAGTTAGAACTATTTTAATTTCGGTATTTAATAATTCATTAGTCTCTATGGGAACGATAAATTATATTCATTCTATATTACTTATTAACGATCACGTGCACTTGCGTGTAAAATCGAGCAACAATTGATAATATTAATTAATTATTATTTATTAATAACTAATTAATTAACTAATATTAACTAATTAATTAATATTAATTATTATAATTAATACTAATTAATTAATTAATATTAATTATTATAATTAATATAAATTAATAGATTATTACTAAGTAATAATAAATTAACTAATTAAGATTAATTTAATTAATCATTTATTTACTTAATATTACAATTAATAATTAATTATTCTCATTTACTAATATTAATTATTGTAATTAATGTATAATTAATATTAATTAATTTATAAATAATTAATTGATAATATTAATTAATTTATAATTAATTAATTACTTAAGATTAATTTAATCAATAATATTTTTATTAATAATTAATTAATTTAATATTATAATAAATAATTAACTTATAATAACTAATTAATGAATACTAATTATTATAATTAATTTATAATCATTTCCATTCCCCAACACAAACCAACAACTATTATTAGTAATCATTCCCATTCCCAAGACAAACCAACCAAATGTAATTATAATGAAAAGACCACTATCATTTCCCACTACTATCATTTCCATTACCTTTCCCATTCCCTATGAGCCAGGCGCACCCTTAATAAACATCCAATATAAGGATTTTCACTTTTCGCTCAATACCAAAACCTCTCTACCCAGTAGGATTCGGCCACGTATTTCAACTCGTCTTCTGATTGGCTCCTTTTACGTCTATTTTTTTCAGTTTTCACAACTATTGAATATTTGATTATCATTATATTATCTGCAGGCAAAAGCCCCCAATTCTCATTCTCATCCCTAATTCACACAGCATCCTCCTCAGATCTCTCATTTTTCCATCAATTCTTTCTTTCAGTAAATATATAAAGGAATGGACGCCATGGATTCAGTGTTCGATCCTCTGAGAGAATTCGCCAAGGACAGTGTTCGTCTCGTCAAAAGATGCCACAAACCCGATAGCAAAGGTTTTATTTTTACTTTTTAAAAATATAATATTAAGCCGTTTGGTTGGTATTTAATTGAAGTTATATGTCGATTCTTCAAATTTTTCATTTTTAATTTATTATTTTTTTTTGGATAGAATTTACTAAGGTGGCAACGCGGACGGCGATCGGCTTCGTGGTGATGGGATTCGTTGGCTTTTTGTCAAATTGATTTTCATTCCCATCAACAACATCATTGTTGGGGCTTCTTGATCCCTAGGTATTTTTCTACTTTTTTTAATAAAAGGGACTAATTTTTGTTGAACTGTAAATTGAGTGGGAACAAAATATTTGTGTTTCGTGTTATTGTTTCTAAAGCTTCCTTGATAAGGATCATGTTTGTCTAGATCACATATCCACAATTATGTGACAATAGATTAGCTTGGATGAATTCTGTGGGTGCATAATTCAACAATGCCCTAGATAGACAAGGATTTCTCTCTCAGATTTATGGTATTCCTAATTGAAGCTGTACACGGTCATATTGCGGTATCCAACTTTTATTTCAGGTGCATTGAAGGTTGGTAGCACATGTCATACAGTTACTTGGTAGCTTTCCTTCGAGTAATTCCATGCTCAGCTGTGTGCTATGCATGTCCTATACAATAAGCAAAAGAGATACAGAGGTTGAGGTTTATATTTGACTTAGTTTCTCAACTGTTTAATCTGAGATCTTTCATCCTCAGAACCAATGCACAAATAAACTTGAATTGCCTCATGCTTTGTTAACTTCCCTGTTTTTTCCAAGGTATTTTAGGGAGTATATGGGTGTGGGGATTGAGAGAGAAAGAAGTTATCCATCATAAGTTAGGAGTCAAAAGACAGGAACATAGATGATGATGTGTGTGATATCAAGATCCAGTAGGAATAAAACACCTCTGTTGTATCGAATGTGGAGCTACAAGTTTGGTTTGCTGTAATCTGTTTGTGAGTGGTTTGAATTTCTTTCAAATACTTACTAGTAAAATAAATTTCTGTGATTTTAACCTGACCCCTCTCAATGTGTCAAATTTGAGTGCAAAGTGAGGTAGATGAGAAGCCAAATGAGGTAGCAAGTGGTTTTTTTTTCCCCCCTTCAATCTGTTGCTTGAAGTTTGTTTTAGATTGAGTTGATCTATGTTGAGTGCAAGTATGAAGATGATTTCCAAGCTCATTAAGAAATTATCTTCTAAATATATTTGAATAGATTCCAGTTTGGCTTGCCTTATTTGCAGCCATGAAATTCATTGACATTTTTTTGTGGGATTTGAACTTGAAACAATATTTATACTGCTTACGATTATTTGTTAATGTAATATTATTTATACATACTTTATGCTATATTAGCAACAACTCAAGAGTAAGAGTACATGTGTAATTCAAATGGATAAATATAGTAATTTTTTTGATTTGTTTACTGATTCCCCTTTCATTTTCTTCTCTTACAGATCTGATAGCTGATTTGCCTAGGAGGATCTTGAGCTTTGTCTTCAAAGGAACTTCTGGACCAACATTTTGCTTACTTCAGGTGTGAGACAGTTGGTACCTTGTTTGGAGGAAGGAAGTGTTGTTTAATTATTTGGGATTTACATTGTGATCACTTCTTGTAGTTGTTCTAATTATCATTTCGTTCTTTCCCTTCTTTACCAAGATCTTGTCTTTGATAATTTTTTCTTTTCCCTTGTGTTCATTTGGATAGTTATCATGGGATTTCACCTCAAGGACACTGCTCCTAAAACATGCATTGTAATGCACAGGAGTTATTCAACGAAACTGCAATTGATAAATTAAGATTTGAAGTTCAACGAAACTGTAACTGATAAATTAGGGTTTGAAGTTTGCATTGAGCCATGTTTTATGGGTAAAATGCTGACTTTTTGTACGTGTGTTCCCAGGGGTTTTGGAAAGAGGCGGGGCGGGAAGGTGGGGCTTGTTCAAAAGCAATAATTTTTGTTGAAATGATTACATAAGACATCTTTAAATGCATTAATGAGATGTTTAGATTTTAGAAAATTATTAATTCAAATTAAAAGGAGAGGAACACTTGTGAAGACTTAGAAAGAAAATGCGAAAATTTGATTAAAATTATTTAAATTTAAATGAAAATATGTGTTTTAATAAAAGTAATAACTAGATATGATTTATATGGTTCATATAACTGATTTAATAAAGTGGATAAATGTTCAGTTTGTTAATGTTATTGTTGATTGACTCTTCTTTGTTCTTATTTCTGCTGCGTAGAATTTTTACACAATTGAAGTTGAGGCTGCAGTGACTTCAAGTATTCTATTGCTTCATCCCACATTGATGATATGTCTGAAAACAAGAAGCAAATGTTAAAGATTACGAACTAAAATGTTAAAAGAAAATGAAAGATGAGATTAAAATGCTTGTGAAGTTTTATTGTTCTCCTTTCAAAATTCTCAGGAAGTTCACTAAGTCTTTTTTTCTACCTGACTTCTTCCTCCCGAGTCCTGAATACACTTCTCAGGCTAAAGTTTAGGAACAGCAGAGACCATATACGATATCTATCTGGTTTGTGGATACCTAGTTTGTGAAACATAAACATTAAGCCAAATGTAAACATAAACTATAAGAGATGTAAACATAAACTATAAGAGAGAGTACACAGCAAACCATTAACATAATTTTATCAAGTGGCCAGCAATTGCGTTGCTGACAATGACAGCAACAAGGGAGGTGACACTTCAGAGTCTAGACTGGAATCTGAATAACTTGTTGGAGTGAGGAAGGAGCTTCTGCAGAGTAATCTTCTCGTTGATTCTGTCCTGCGTCTCCGCATAAATTGAAGAATCTGCCATTCTTTAAGCATTTTAAGATGGATATATTCAAGTTATTGCATTTGAAGAAGATCCGTGAAATGTATGGAATCATAGAGAATATGCAGTTCAGCAGCACGGTTCTTTCGAGATTTTAAGCCTGGTTAGATTCCAATTCACCATTCAGTATGTAAATAAAACAAAATTGAGTATTAATCTTTAACAAAGAGATAAGCGGGAATTGAGGCAATGGTAAGACACAGACCGGCATTGAACGAACTTAGGCATTCTGAACCTTTTGCATCTCTGCTTTTCCTTTTATGAGAACTGGTACCTCTAGATTGGTTTGATCTTCTTCCAAAGCTACTACGAGATCCACCGAAAGAATATAATATAATCAGTATTTTGAGTGTCTTTGAATTCTATCACCCTGAGAACTCATTTTTCCAACATGATCCTTAGCTACAGCTGCAGACAAACACCTGTCACCAAATCCCACAAATTGAAACTCAGCTTATATCAGCAGCATCTGTAATAATTTGATTGCATGATGGCTGTAGGCAATTGATTTCACTGAATACTCTCCAAGTTTCTTCTTGTCCTAATGCTACATCCCTTGTTTGAAGATGAAATCTGCCCGCTTGACAGGCTCAGGACAACTTGCAGTCTTGCTAATTCCTTTAAAATGTCAATGAACAAGGGTAAAAAAATCTGGGAGGCAATGATGGATTTGTGGCGAAGTTAGAACGTCTATAATCAGTGGATATACTAGGCTCATGTAGGGCTTCCTGTGGCTTTGGGTGCGGAATTTCCGACAAGAAGTTAAGAGGAGAATTCCTTCTCAGAGGGATCATCAACAGGGCAATCAATCCGGGAGATTGTTTATTAACCTGTGTAGAATCATTTTTATGTTGTTCAGGCACCGGTTTTGGATGATGATGAGTTTGAGCATGCAACATCATTTGTTTTGTAATAAAACTAATTAATTTTAAAATTATAATTTATATTTATTATTAAATAATTAACAATATAAAGAGTCACACATAAAAATTTGTTTTTAGATTGAAATGATTAAATAATTATATGATATTATGTGGTTAATTTATAAAATAATTAATTCTAAAATCTCTTAATAAAGGGTTATTGTGTAGAAATTAAATTTTCTCTTAAAATATTTACGATAATGTAAAGGTTATTCTTAAAGGAAATTTTATTTGGATAACAATGTTTTTCACCTCGAACTCTATATCGATAGAGGCAGCTGCGCATTTTGTTTGTTTTGAATAGATAGAAACTTCCTTTTAAAAGTTTGATATCAAGTGTTGAATTAGAGAGAGAGTATGTTATAGAAAAAAGGAAACAGAGCAAAGAAAAATTATTTTTTCTAATATTATTTTTTCAAGTGTACATTCTTGGTGATTTAAGAACAGACTAGCATATTCACTTACTATCAATTAATTTCAAGAGGATTCCAAGAATAACATAGTACAGATGTCTTGGATGTTGGACAATTGTGCGACCGTAATGGATAAAAATTTCAACATAAAATTAGTTTTCATCACAAAAGGTATAAAACTTTTTTTGGTTTGCATATATATCAAAAAATATTTCTATTTATGTGGAAATTAATTTTGTTTCGCTACTATTTTATTGTTTCTCGGCATATTTGATTTTCCAACGCCACGGGTTTGATTTTTATGCATTAAATATTGTCATGAATCATAAAAATTTTTGTATGTAAAATTCTTGGAATATTGAGAAGTGGTTTTAAAGTTTGTTTTGGTTTTTGGAAAGCTGATTTTCAAATGAGAAAAATTTTGGTTGAAAATTTCATTTTCATTGTGTTTTGTTTTTGGAGACTATCAAAATTTTTGTCAACCCGTCAATGACGAGATCTGGTGACGGGACAACATCGTCAAAAATAGTGTCCAGTAATGAAATGACTCAAAAAGTTGCAGTGGTTGACAAGAACCACTGTTGGAAATATTTTCCAGTGATTAAAAACTGTTTTCACCATAAATAGTTTTAATAAGAAAGGAGGGCTGCATAGCTACATCCAATTTGGCAGCGCGAACCATTCACAACTGCAACAGTGGCCAAGGTAAGAAAAAAACAAAATTTATATTTTTGCATATTGTATGTTTCAATTTTATCAAATATTTATTTTCATATATGATGTATGGATAAGATGAGACTACAATTTATCGATTTTCTCTATTAATAAAATATTAAATCAAATAGTAGCTTTCCATTGTTATAGTATGAACAATTCTTATTAGGGCAACTTGTTGAAGTAACTCAAAGATGTTTTATTAAGAATATGTTCTAATTATGAGATAAGATCTTGAATAATTAGTGTGATTTAACAAAACTTTTGACTTGTTGAGTTACCTCAAAATCATGTGTCTTTGAGGCAAATGTCAGAGATATATGTGATATGTACATCAAGATAACTTAACTATTTAGAAATTACAAAATAAGTTGTGTCGGTAATTGTTATTTATTTATTGAAATTATTTTTGATTTGTTAAACTGATTCAAGATTAAAAATAATTAAAATAGGATCTTAGGCCATTAAAAATTTTGTCCAAATTCTTGATTTACCATCAAGGATATTGACTTGAATAAAATAGTGAGAGTAAAACCAAAATATGATTAAGAAACACATTGACACCATACTTTTTCAAGAAACATTCTACGACTTTAAGATTTACTTTATGATCATCTACCACAAGAATTTTTCGCCCGCAAAGTAGATTGCCTAGAGTGAGACTAGGCAGTTCTCCCATTGGGCAAATTTCCCCTGATACCTAAACCCATGGCACACTGTAGAGATGCAGCACGCATACTTGCCCGAATTGGCTTTGTAATTACTGCTGAAGTGGAAATACCACAAGTTGAAAAAAGCTCCTGAAGTACTTATAGAGTTAGCTAAAGAAATAGTTTTGGAGCAACACTAATGTTGAGCTCTCTCAATTTGTGGCAGAAAAAAGTTGACACAGCAAGGTTCTTATCCCAAACATCCCGTTCAACGATAACCACATCTACACGAGCATTCTCAGAGCTTATTGTAGAAAAGACATGGTTGAAATCAGGAACCAATTCAACATGTATCCCAAGCCACTGGGTGTGATATTTTGAGACCTTTGCTCGCGCAGCTCTTGGATCAATAACCAACGCGGTCAAGCCTCGGAACTCTAAAGATATAGAGCTGGATTGTTTTTTGATTTGCTGGCTCTTCTGGTCACTTGCATTGCATGAACAATTGGTAAAAACAGCAGTAAAAGTGAAAGTGGACCCAATCTTTGGTACACTAACAAACCCAATTTCACCCTTCATGAGATGGACCAAACACTTACTAATGCTCAGTCCAATGCCTATACCACCATGCGTTCTGGAAATTGAGGGACCAACCTACATGAAGGGTGTGAATATACGAGAATGAGCTTCTAAAGGAATTCCTGGACCAGTGTCCTCTACTGATTCAATTAGATTGCTTTGATCAGTCGTGGATGATTGGAAAACAAGAGAAAATCTTTCTGGACTCGAACAACTAAATCCCGTCCAACTCTGTTCTCTGTCAGCTACAGGGAACCCACTCCATGTGTCACCTGAGTGTGATTCTGTCTCCTCCTTAAAAGAATCCACCACTTCTTTAACAAGATGGACAGTCACAATATGTGACCCTTTTCTGTAAACTGTGGACAGAATATTAGCCAGCTTCAAGAAAAGATCATGTACAAACATGACAAAACTTTTATGGCATCATAAGTGGATCTAAAACCTCCCTTTTTTTAATATATAATTTGAATAAGTTATGACACATGATCAATCAGAAAAGACTCTTTGTTTTTTTATTCAGAGAGGGATAGTTTGAGATTCCTGCATCATCATCAGTTAATGCATAGGAAGTTACCAGCTCTGACTTGTGCTCCACCATCATCTTCGTACTTTAGATAGTATATAGATTTACAATCCATTAAACCAAAGAGAAATGCACCCTCCAAACTTACTTTGATCGAGTTGCCCATTAAATTGCAGAACGATCTGTCCCAGGATCGCCAATTAGTGTTTTTAGGGACCTTATCAGAGATGTAAACAGCCAACTGTGACCAAGATATTGGTTGCAAAGTATATTAGCATTCAGAAAAGGAAATTAGCAAACAGCTTTAATTTAAATAGACAGCATAATCATCAAAGGCTAATCTGGACGGAACCTCAACACCTTTCTCTTGTGATTTTCCTGAAAAAAGTGATAAGACATCATCCAGAATAGCTCTCAGGTCAAAGCACACTGCCTCAAGCTCAAGTTTACCAGATTCAATCTTTGCCTGATCCAGAACCTCATTAATAAGAGACACTAGAGATCTACCACTTCCCTGTGTAGTTCTTATGTAATCTTGTTGAGTAACATCTAGATCTGTGTCCATGAGCATATCCAACATTCCTAGTAAGCAGATATATTTAAGATAATGATCATTCTCTTCCTCTTACTTGATACCAATCAAAATGATTATCCAGCTTAATGTATAATATACAAACAACCAATATAGCAGAACAAGCAGTCTTACCTAAAACACCATTCATGGGGGTCCGGATTTCATGTGAAACAGTGGCAAGAAACTACACCAAATTGAAAGTTCATTAGATACTGGAAAAATGCCCTTGGCCCACCAAAAACTTAGCAAGTAAATGCACCATATACCTGTGACTTTGCAACATCTGTTGCTTCAGCACGTTTTTGAGCTCCATCATATCATGATAATCATCCTCAACTCTGGCAGTTCGATTCATCGTAGCATGGAATATATGCCTCACTAGCAATACAATAACAAGAGTACCAATTGAGGTTGATATTGCTTGCCACGCCAAGGTGGTTTGTGTTTGAATCTGTATTTGAAGTTAAACTTTGTCAGATTATATAATAGGACTAGAACATATGGTCAAAATACCAAATCATGTAGAAACTCTCTATTGTGGTGGAGACAGTACTCCAGGTTCCAGTAATAACATGATCGCAGAATTTCTACAAATCATTATTCCCTTCCATTGAATTATAAAAAAATGCTTGGGGTACATACATTGGGACAGTAACCTGAAAAGGACTAGTATAAGACTAAAGAGAAAATACAATTACCGGCATCGCATCTCATGCTTTCGGAATGGATCCCCAAAGCTAAGGGTACTAACATGCTCAAGACCCTCATCTGAAACATTTGAACCCTACATGCTGATTGGATTGGAGAAATTCGTTGTATCAAATACATTTAGTTTGCTTACTTGCTTGCAAGCTGATGAAGTAGCTTTTCTCGAGTGACTCAATGTCAAAGACACCGCCAAGGTACCTGCTTGGAAGAAGTATGAACTTCAAACTTGTCTATTATTCAACTTCCTCATGAACTTCAGTCTGAAATACAAACTTAAAAGACAAAACACACAACTTCATTTAGTTCTCCAATATAACTGTAGGTGAATTCAGCTTGGTTTCTGCAATTCACCAACTCAAAGGTTTTCATTGCCAATGGAAAGATAACTCAATCAAGGAACTTTCAACATCCTGTCAGAGTAGTCCAAATTTTTTTTGTTCTTTTCAATATGTATGTTACTCGTTTAAAATCATAATACCCCCCACCCAAGATTTTTGGGCTGCTGAAGGAGCATGAAGGTTCAGTACTAAAGTCAGTAATGAAAATCATCTTACAACATTTACCGGCCTCCATCCATTTTCTCAATTAGAAAACTATTACTAAGAATATACAAGTTGAGATTACTGGAATACATAAGGTAATCAAGTGATTTGAATCCAAACTACATACCCATTGGTTGCCTTTGTTCTCTCATCTGGTGTTGCATTTGTGGGTAGTTTCGTGTTGTAAACAGCAAAAGTCAATATTACACCAAGACAGTTTGATTTGATTAGCTTGAATGGAGCAGTGAGTACACCCTTTTCTGTAGGCATTGAATTAGTGACATCAAAAAATCCTATCTTTCTCTATCCCTAAGCTATAATAAGAAAGTTAGATACAACTTAGAATGTATTACAATTGGCACAATGTAAAACAGATAGAAGTTAGCGTAGGTGTAGCTGGGATTCTAACAAAGCAGCATGCAAATGATGCTCTAATTTTACCTTGTTTATTTATTAAAAAAACTGGAAAGGCTAAAAATATAATGCCACATAAAGTTTACCTCTCTAGAAAGCAAATCCAAGGATATAACATGGGCAATAGTATCCTGAGCAAGGATGACAGGAGCATATTCCTCTTGAACTGGGGATGGCTCAGGGACTTCTGAACTGTACTCATCCTTATGAATAGGGTATGTTCAATGCTATTCATTCTCTTTATAGTCTAGCCTTGTTGCTTCTCAAATTGCTCTCTTTTTAGATTGGAGCACCTTTACGGCATATGCCACTCCACTAGTAAGAGGTCTCTCAAAGACTTTTGTGTACCTCGCAAATGTCATTTGCGAGTTCAATAAGTTAGATTGTTCCTTCATGGGAGGATTCCCAAGATCAAAGGGAAAAATGGAAACTTAACTACAGTAAGAGAACACAAGTCAATAATCAAATATGAATAATAAATAGCCAGATTAAAAACAAGGTGTACATTAAAGCTCACATTGAGTAGCTAGATAGAGATAACTCGAATCTGATCACGACAACTAATGTCTCCCCCGATGTGTCCAAGAGAACAAAAATGTTTAAAGAAACCAGTTACCAGTTCCCAATTAACTTGAAACATTATTTCCTGCAGCATCAATGGAGATGAGCATTTACCTGATCAATTACAAACGGATTCTTGCTATGGTAGAATGTTGAAATTAAAATAGACATGACCTTGATGTGATTCATAATAACATTGAAGTGATCCTGTAACATTCTAGCCCTCTCATCGCACATACTGGGCGTAGTTAGATTAGGCCCAGTTTCTTCTTACTTTCTTGGGCCCAATATACTGGGAGTAGGGATGATGGATCTTAGAACTCTTCCCTCACATCTTCTCCCATAGTTTCATCCATATATGCTCTCCATCAGCAAGCAAACCAGTCTTTGAGGTCATTACTCACCATTACTTATCCAAAACATCAAAATCAAAGACACAAACCAGTAACATAGCATCAAAATTAGCTGCCCCACCTTTTAGCTCAAATCCAATAACATGGAGTAGACTCATCCAAAGACAGTAGCAGGAAACAGTTGAACTTCAAACAGTACCCAATTCCAACCTTTTGGAGCTCCTACAATTCTAGAAGTTTCAACAACTTTGCCAAACCCGCCTTCCTCCAGTCAACAACTGTCAAATCTTCAGAAGCTATCTACTTTGCTTTAACAACATAAAAATTCAAACTTGGAGCCAAATAACAAGAATAACAAGGAAATGAGCCCACCGATCTCATAAATCAGGAGATAATTAGGCTAATAAGAACTAAGAAGCCAAAAATGAATCTATCTTATCCATGCAAATTGCCTGCCAGAAGGAGAACCAAGAATTGAGAAAGATAAGAAATCCCACCCAAACAGCCAAGCAAGAATGAAGGAATCCCCAAGATTCCAACTTTTTCCATTTACAGAAGAGAATTTTGGTTTTTATCCTAGTACTTAGCAAGTACAAATGCTTCCACTTAGCAAGAAAAATCATGGCTTTTTCCTAGTACTAAAATAGTACTACTTCTCTTCAGAAAAAAAAATAATGCTATTGTTAGTCTTGGCATCACAATTCATGACTGCCTACTTTTGCTTTCCCTGTGTTCATTCTACACCTTAATCTACCCAAAATCAGAAGATTCATAATTCGCATCCATGTTTTTCCTTTTTCCTGTTTCCTTTTTGGATTTCCATTTTTCAGCATACAACCCTCTATGGCTCTATACGCTTTTCAACACATATTTTTATGTTTTTTTAATGTTTTAAAATAATTTTGGTCATAAACAAGCATGAAAAAACGTTCTCAAACCCATTATAGGGTCAAGTGTCTGCCCAAGCTTTAAGCAGATTTGGTTATTCCTGCCTCGCTTATCTTGGCCGATATTTCAAACTCAACTGAAACCTAACTAAACCCAGATAACTGAACTCAATTTCTTATCTTGCTGATTCGCTCGCTTGAACTGACAAACCTAATGTAAATCAGCTTATTTGCCATCTGAAGCTTATCTGTCAAAGTGAACAAATAAACTGAATTTTTTTTCCTTTTTCTTTTTTTTTCAAAACTACAAATTTTTTTTTTTCAAACTTACAAAGAATTCCTGGTTTGAAACCTTCAC
Organism: Gynochthodes officinalis; assembly: GCA_020080225.1. Classification (NCBI taxonomy): domain Eukaryota; kingdom Viridiplantae; phylum Streptophyta; class Magnoliopsida; order Gentianales; family Rubiaceae; genus Gynochthodes; species Gynochthodes officinalis. The sequence goes on from CM034623.1 coordinate 25,959,009, forward strand.
AAATAATTGATTATATCAAATTGCAAACACAAAATGAGTGTTCTGCTCTAATTGATAATTGATTTGTATTTTTATTTTACAATATATACTCACTTGTAAATGAATGAAAATTAGTAAGAAATCATATAATTTAATTAATTTAATTATTTAACTAATAAATAAATATAAATCATTTCAATTACATCCTTTAAAGTATATTTTTTTCAATTAAAACTTGTTATTTTATTTTTAGTTTAGCTTTAACTGCTTAAATTTGTAATTGTAATATAAAAATCATTTGTCATTGTAATTATTAATTTATTAGTGCTATAACTTTAAGTTATAATATATAAGTATTATGCTATTAATATTAGCCTATTAGCATTAGCTGGTTAGTACTTATTAGTTATTACCAAAACTGTGATAGTAATATCTAAGTTAATGCTTTAGTTAGTGAATTTTAAATGATCAAGTTAACTGGTTAGGTTTAAACTATTAAAATAATATAATCAAGTAAAGAATAAATGTATGTATATTACACATCAACACTGTTAGTATTAATAAGTAATTAACCAATTTAGTGTTTAGTCTAAAATCAGCATTTATTATTCATTAATCATTATAGTTGTTATTAACTTATTACTATAGCTAAAGCTTAGTATTAAATAAGTACAACTAATTTAGTGTTTAGTTCATTCAGTGAAACTTAGTAATTATTCATTAATCTATTAGTTATTAACTCATTACTACAGTTGGTTAGTATTACATTGTCCTGTTAGTAATTTCTAGTATTATAAGTTGAACTTAGGTTAGCATTAGTTGTAATAATAATTGTTTGATTAATAATAACTAATTATATGATTTAATTATCATGATATTTGACTGATTTAAATGATCGTATAATTGATTCAAAATCCACAAACAATTGAATTTTGAATAAATGAACTTAGTAACATTATATAGCTATAATTGATTACCAAAGACCAACACTTAGGCATTTAATATTATTGAGCATTGTTTAGTAATCACTTTAGAAGTAACAACACAATAAGTTGTTATTAATTACATTATTATATTGAATAATTGATGATAATAAATTATGATATTGATCTATAAGTATATAAACATAATAACTATTAACATTTTAACAATCTTTAATAACTTATATATTATTTTATTTTTCTTTTATTTAAAATTTGATATTTCATATTTCTTTAACTTTTAAATAAATTGATAAATTAAAATTATAGTATAAACTATAAATTGTTTAATGCTTAGTAATTAGTAATATGGCAGTTATATACTATATTAATATTACTATATAACATATGATTCATTATATTGTCCATTATCATTAATATCTACATGATAAATTTTATAATAACAATAAATAATATACAAATATATATACATACCACAAAGTCTATAATGACTTTATAAAATATAAAACTATAATCCAACTATAAAATAAATACATATTTATACAAATATACAAATATTTAATTACATATATTTATACAACATACAAATATAAAATAACATATAATAATCATAAAATAAAAATATACATATATTAAAATAACTACAAAAATATATACATATATAAATATATTTATAAATTATAAAATCTGTTTACTCTAGCTTATCTTTTATTCGCTTATTCTTGGCTTATTCGGTTTTTCGGTTTTCTTATTCAATTTGGTTTCCTTATTTGATTCTTGCTCTTATTCGTTTTATTGGTTCGGTTTGTAACCATAAACCAACCGAAACCATATAACTAATTCGGTTAAAACCGAACCGAATAAACTGAATAAAATTTCTGGTTTATTATTCGGTTTTTCGCTTTTTCTGGCCCTTATTCATTTAACTAAACCATGACCACCCCTACTCCATTACTTATTTGTTTGCCGCTTATCTTTTCTCGCTCAAATTTCACTGTGCCATACAACATACAACCACAATTTAGATGTAAAAGAAAAATTAAAAATAGAAAACAAGTGCACCCAAACATTATAGTAAAATTAATATGGGGCATCAAATGACAGGAGATGCCGCTTTGTTTCTTGTGGTAATATTATTGGATATTGGTTTCCATTTGGTGGTAGTAGTGGTAGTGTTAGTAGTGGTAGTAGTAGTGGTGGTAGTAGTAATAATAGTAGTCGTAGTCATAGTATTTGTAGTGGTCGTGGTAGTGGTAGTGGTAATGGTAGTGATAATTGTAGTGGTAGTAATAGTAGTAGTGGTGATAGTGATAGTAGTAGAGTGGTAGTCGTGAGTCGTAGTCGTAAAGCGTTGAGTATTACCACCACAACTACCACTACTACTACAACGCCTTGATTGAAGTTTTTTCTTAATGAGATGAGATGTTAATCATTAAAATAGTGAGCATTACTTGTCACATTTAAACCGTGAGTATTACTACTACTACTACTACTACTATTATTACTACCACTACCGTTATCACTACCATTACTACTCACTATTTAAATGTGACAAGTAATACTCAATGTTTTAATGATTAGCATCTCATCTCATTAAGAAAAAAACTTCAATCAAGAAGTTGCCTAAAACAAAAATTAAAAATAATGCAAGGTTGTAGCAACACTGACCCTAATCTATTACTCTTACACTAAAATGTTATAAATACTAGGATTGTATACTTCATTTGAACAAGTCATTACAACACGCTAATCAAAATGAAGCAAAGACCAACAAAATAGGAAAAATAGGTATACTATAAATAGTGTCCGATTAAAGAAGTTTTTCAAGGTAGAAACAATGGTTAATCGTGATCGCACGCAGATTATATAGTCAACTAGTTTTTCCATGCAAGCAACAATGAGTCCATTGGTGGCGTAATACTATAGATAGATTCGCGCGAGAGATGGTAGGATTTGTGACGGTTTGAGGAGATTAAGAAAGAGATAACGGTTTACAAGCAATTTTTTTTTACATCCAATCGTCATCCATGTGGAAGGGCTCCAAGGTATCTTGGTGTCTATTACCCAAATTATGAACCAAAAATAGACACTACCAATGGAGGATGAGGAAATTAAAATGTACTATTTAAAATGCACCCAATAAAGCTCTAGGATCGACTGCATGACTCTCTTTTCCAATCTTATCGAGAGATTATTAAAGTAGATATTTGTAGTGATTTTAGAACCTTTTTCTCTCACAAGAAATTGTTTAAACATATCAATCTTACCTTAATTACTCTTATTTCAAAAATTAGGAGTCCCGCATCAATTATGTACTATCGACCTATTAGTTTGTACAATGAAGTGTACATAATTATATCTAAAGTTGTGGTTGAAAGATAAAAATCTCTCTACATGCATTAATCCAAATCAAGCAGCTTTTATCTCAAGAATCAGATTTTAGATAATGTGGTGGTAGCTCATGAATGCATCCATACTTTATACTCTAAGACAAAAGGACAAATGGTACATGACATTAAAGTTTGATATGACTAAGGCTTATGATAAGATAGAATGGAATTTCACGTGTGTCGTACTTAGAAAAATGTAGTTTTTCATATTTAGATCGATTGGATTAGGAAATGCATTGCCTTTTCCACCTTTTCAATCGATATCAATGGAATCAATGTGGGTATATTGAGCCCACATGAGGGATCGAGCAAGAAAAACCACTTTCACCTTACTTGTTCTTAATAATATTTGAAAATTTTACTAACATGATCGCACACGCTAGCAATCAAGGTAAATATTGGGAATGATAGTGTGTAGGAAGAGACCCCAATCACTTACCTATTATTTACAGATGATTATCTCATTATTTTGTGAAGCAAATGTAGACCAAGCAAGGAAGATTAAGGCACCATCGCCCAAGATAGCAAGTTTTTGGGGCAATTGGTTAATTTTGGCAAGTTCTCAATTTTCTTTAGTAGGAATATATTCCAGAGAACAAAGCGATATGCCAAATTTTAAATGGGGTCTAGAAAGAAAAAGGCAAAATATTTAGGTCTACTTAAGCATATAGGTATATCTAAAAAGGAAGTTTTTGCCTATATAGTAGACAAAGTGCAAAGCGAATAAAATGGTGAAAAATAGATATCTCACTGGTAAGTAAAGAAGCATTAATAAAAGTCGTGATTGATGTTCTCCCAACATATGTTACGCTTGCTTCAAACTTCCTCGCAATGTGTGTCAAGATATGGTCGAAACATAGCTATTTTTAGTGAGGCGAACAAGTGAAGAGAAGCCAAAAATCCACTAGAAAGCATGTAAATATTTAACTATTCCTAAGGTAGAGTGGGGGCTTAGTTTTAAGAACATACAATTGTTTAATACTACTTTGATTGCTAATTATGGCGACTCATTACATAACTTAATCTCCTTTCAAGTAAGGTATTCAAGGACAAGTACTTTTCAAAAAGTGATTTATTGATAGCTCCTTAGATAGGTAATTCATCTTGGTTGTAAAGAGTTGATTGGAAATACGATACATTTGATAGAAAAGACAATTTTCTAAGTGGCGATGGCAAATTCATTAGAATATAAAAACATTTATGGATTCTAAACAGTCAAGAAAAGAAAATTATTCAAAATTCTCTTCTCACTATAGTTTACGTGTAAAATTCATAATGGCTGTTGTTTTGCTAATGTGTCAAGATTAAAATGGCAAGATGGTTCAAGCAATGTTTGCCATGTGGCAAAAAGTGAACGATCTCCCAACCACTTATTATTCCATCTCCCAACAAAATAAAATAAAAATAAAATTGCCTGCTTATCAACTCGAGTGACATTTTGGAGTGGGGGTAGCATATCAATTTTTAAATCATGCATGGGCTGCCCTAACCAAAATTCCAAACGAAAGGAGAGGTCTTCTTCACTTTTGCACCATATTTATACATGCATACATAAAAAATGTGAGGCTAATTTTAAAGTAATCATAGGCTTACGTAAAGACCACCATTTGGCCTTAGTGGAGCCATCAAATTGATAGATAATTGTCCTCAAATAGGGAAGCCATAAATTTTACTCAAGGTGGGCCAAGAATGACATTCTCCTATTCTCTTATTAGTCAAATAAGTTTAAATTTTCTTCCTTCCAAAGCATGTATTCATTTCATTTTCACCATATTAGGTAAAAAGAAACACTTGATAACTTCTAAAAATAAAAGAAAAAGAAAAGGAAAAGGAAAAGAAAGCAATACCTAATAGGAAGTGTTGCATTTGAATTGCTATAAAACTTTTCAAGTTCATCAAGTGCCTCTTTGTACTTGCATCCAATCAAGAATAATCGAAAGAATATGAAAATAGTTGATTTCAAACATAAATACTCTAACCATAAATAATAAAATTAACCAATTCATGTGGATAAAAGCAACATACAAAAGCACAACATAGTTACATAAATACAATATGATATACATACAATTTTCCAAAAATATTGATAAATTATCTATAAGTTATGTCTATTAACCAAAAGATATATCATGTTAGATTGTTTACATTACAATCAACCAAAAAGAAAGACTCTAGTCCTAGAATATGTAATCTTCTAAAAGTGAAGCCAAACAACTCAAAAGAATTGTGACTTGCATTCTTTCATTGAAGCAAATTCTTCGATGGTTGAATCGAGACTTAATGTTTCAACAATTTCTCTCTCGACGGCACCATCAAATAACTAGAAAGATAGTCATCCTCCATCTTATTGCAAAGCCTATTTTTAGCAATATTCATCGCAGAAAATGGTATTTCATTGTCAGTAGAAGCAGTAGTGTAAGCACAAGTCTAATCAATCTATCAATAAGTGGATATATGAGTGCCTTCATAGTACTCATCAAGACTTTACATAACTCGTAAAGGGAGGACAAATTATTAAGTTCAGTCTTCTTGGAACATTAAGGATATAATGGTTCAATTCTCACCTCAATGTTTCTCTCATGCTTAGAAAAGTCTTGAGGATAAAATTGACTTGCGAGTCTACAAATCTTCTTAATATCAAATGATGCATATCCATTTCTAGGATCCAAAGCAACTCCTAGTACAAGGAACTCCATTATATTCTCATTGAACCGATTATTCAACTCTTGCAATTGAGAATCAATGGTGGCAATAAAAATGTCAACTCTATAATGATGTTCTCTCATAATTTGAGGTTGCTCATAGCGAGGTAGAACCCTTCTCACATATTGAGCATTCATATCCGGGATCTCTATGTTTCTTTTCCGACAAAATGACTTCACCTTATAAAATAAAGCATCCCAACCAGTTTGTCTCAATCTTTGCTAAGTTCTTTAGTCAATGAAACGAGATGCATAGCATTCACAATATCTTGAAACTTCCGTGGTAATGCTTTACAAAGTAGTGATTTCGTGGTAAATTAGTGATTTCAAAGACTTCTTTCATAATATGTAGAAGCAATATAAACCTAAAAGATGTTAATAACTCATAAGCTTTCACTGTCTCAAGACATTGAATAGAGCTAGTTCATTCTTCAATGATACTAATAAACACCTCACATGTTGGGCTAAACATTTTCAACAAACTAGAGATAGAATATAAGTGAGAACTCCAATAAGTATCTCCATTTCGTTGTAGTGAGTCGATTTGATTTTGCTCCTATACTAGTTTCAAGATCACAACTAGAAACTAAGTATTCAATTTTAGTAGCTTTAGCAACTTTTAATTGATCAATGCGCTTGCAGAAGCACTAGCAATGTTGACTATGAGAGCCAAATCGTTGAAAAAATATTAAACAAGAACCACATCATGAGATGCTACAACTAATGCTAGTCAAGTCAAGCCATGCAATGTATTTAATAAGCAGATGGACAATCCCTGGACACCAAAGCTTGCAATCCATCCCATGCACCACGCATATTGCTTGCTCCATCATATCCTTGACCTCTAATAGATTGAACACCAAGATTAGTAGAGGAAAGAAGAGAATATATTGCATCTCTTAGTGTTAGTCAAATATCAAGAACATGAAAACTCCAATAAATCTTTCTCAGACACTACCCTTTTATCAATAAATCTAAGAACAAGTGCCATTTGCTCCTTCTTGGAAATATCTCAAGCCTCATCAACAAGAATACAAAACTTTGCATCTCCAATTTCTTCACGTATTCCTTTTCTTACTTGATTTGAAAGACATAATAAGAGTTCCTTTTGAATGTCAAGAGATGTGTATGTAGCATTTTGAATGTCACGATTAATCGAGTCAATACTTTCATCATTTCCTCTTAAAGCACAATTGGAATGCAAGCCATTGAACATAAAATATAGAAACTTTCAATCAAGTCGATTATGTGCAATTTGTTGAGCATTTTGTTAAGAAAGTGCTTTTTCAATGTGTTGGCGTGGATCCATTAAAGCATGCCATTTTTCCAAAACACATTTATGTGGTGATGTTGAAGTATTCTCTTCATGCTTTAAAATACACCATGTTTTCCATCTATAGCCCTCCTCCAATTTTGAAATCCTTCACATGTGAAAGTGTCTTGATCTTTATGACTACAAAAGATAACAAGGACGACAAAATGTGGCATCCTTTGTTAGGAGTACTCTAACCATGAAGGAAAAAGCTTAAACCAATAAGAATTGAATCTCCTTTTATGGTCTATCCCTTTGTGAATAAGGAAACTTTCCCGCACCTTTGTATGGCCCTAATTTGATATAAGATCGATTTAATTTCATCTCTCTGACAATGTAATATTATGAAAGTTACAAACGTAGTGTTGGATCATGCTCTAAGGAATTAATATCAACAAGATTTGAGTTGGCATTTGACTCGATTCTTGGAGTTTTAGGAGGATTTCTCCAACTAAAGGAATTGGTGTTGAAACTTGAGAGATCTTTCGCTTGATGAAAAATCAATGGTAGTTTGTGTTCCATTGATATCTTTGAATTTGAGAATGAGAAGACTATAATTCAAAGCATAATTAAGTGCAAAATTTATAATTCAAAATATAATTGAGTGAAAATAAAAGAAACACAAAAATCAAACAAAAATAAGCACAATATATGGATATTGTATTATCTCCAATTATTGAACCATTACATAAAGTTCTATTACACAATCATTAATCTTTGTCTCTTTCATATATTTTGGTTCTTATTTTAAGAAAGTAGCATGTGGTTGCCACAGACAATGGGCATCATCCAAGAAAAAACTCTCAAGGCGCACTATAAGAGTTGAGAAATCAAAAAACATCCAAGAAAGCAGTCTGCTTTTTCTTGGGCATCATCCAAGAAAAAAAACTCTTACGGGCATCATCCTTTAGTTGTTTGAGCAATGATTAATCCTTACCACATATTTTAATAAGTCCATTTGAAAGATCAAAAGCAAGATCATTTAAATCTTAAAATACAACAAAAATATCGGAACTTTACCGACAATAACACTACAATTTTTAAGGGCTCTAGACCATTCAACTTACATCAAGACGAAGATCACAGGCAGCTTTGAAAAGTAATCCGAGGAAAGAACAAAGCTATCCCGCCAAGAACTAGAAAACCAAATTGAAAGGAAAAAAACATAATAATTAGCAAAAATAAAATCATACCCGTATGAACATTATCCCAAAATAAGAAGAAAAAATCAACTAAAGGATGTGAAATGATGCTTATAGCAAGTTCTTGAAGGAGAATTTTGGGTGCTCGAGGGCTTTAGCCTTTGGGAGAGTCTGATTCGATTGGAGCAAATGGGATTACAAGGCGATTAATTTGGGAAAATTTCATATATAAGCGACTTTGAGGTCACTTTATCAAATAGCAGCTCCAAAATTTTCTTTACAAATATAGCAAAGTCAATGCTTTTGAACAGCGAAAAGACTAAAGGCCCTTTTATTCACCAAAAAATCGAAACATCGTTCAAGACTTCTCCTTTCATTTTCACTTTGAATTTCTTTACTCATTCAATCATTCTTCATGGATTCAACATCTTGTTTATTCGAAGCTGCATCAAAGGCACGTACGCTAGGAGGATAGGCATTTTCAAGGAAAAAAATTACCGCCATAGAATGGCATTTTCTTCCTGTCATTTTTTTCACTTCAAAATTCCTTGCCCATTTAATCATTATTCATTGATTCAATATTCCATTCATTCGACATTGCCTACGTTCGATTGCTAATGTTGCTTTGAGTTTATTGTTTCTTAACCGGGTTTGCATGATATTCGACATAAAATTCGACGTAAATTCACATTTTTATGTAGAATTCTATATTTTGTAGAATTACGACATAAAAATGTAGAATTCTACATAAAATGTCTAATTTACATTTTATGTCGAATTTATATTTTTATGTAGAATTCTACGTTTTTATAGAATTCGACATAAAATTGTAAAATTTAACATAAAATGTCGACTTCTCCATAAAATGTAGAATTCGATATAAAAATGTAGAATTTGACATAAAAATGTAGAATTCGACATAAAATGTAGAATTAGACATTTTATGTAGAATTCTACATTTTTTTTGTAGAATTCGACATAAAAATGTCGAATTTTACGTCGAACACATCAAACCAGTTCAAAGAAAACCAACGGCTCAAAGCAACATCAAGAATCCAACGTGGCAGGTCGAATGAATGAAATATTGAATCGATGAATAATGATTAAATGGGTAAGGAAATTTGAAGTGAAAAAATAACATGAAGAAAATGCCATTCTATGGTGCACTTTTTTTCCTTGAAAATGCCTATCCTCCTAGCGCACGTCTGCCTTTGATGCACTTCAATAAACGAGATGTTGAATCAATGAAAAATGGTTGAATGGGCAAAGAAATTGAAGTGAAAATGGAAATGAGAAGTCTTGAACGATGTTTCGCTTTTTTTGATGAATAAGGACCTTTTAGTCTTTCGTTGGTCAAAAATATTGACCGCTTATATTTGTAAAGAAAATTTTGAAAACATATATTTGATAAAGTGACTTCCAAGCTATATATGAAATTTTCCGATTAATTTGTTGGAGCAAATGGGATGGGATATGAATCATGAAGTGGATTTCTGGAAAAGTGAATGGTGGCCCAATTAATTTCTTTGGTGACCCAATTAATTGATTTAAGACCATAATAAATTTTTGTTGGGAGATTGGGTGGCCCAATATGACTCTTTTATCCAATGGGTTGGTGGCCCAATTAATTTTTTTATTCCATAATAATTTTTTTGGGAGTTTGGGTGGCCTTGGCCCACCTACCCACCATATGACCCCATCCCTGCCTCGAAAAGAGCACATCCTATGCAATTGAAGAAGTTGATTTGGGCAAGTTCAAATTAAAGTTTGTAACTTGCGTGTTAATCGCCCTAGGGCTAGAGCAGCTTGTCACAGGAGAGAAGAAAAAAATTTCTTGCGCTGTAGATCATAAGTTCAAAATCTCTCAAAATAATGCTATGAGAATTTAAGAGTTACAATCAAGAAAATTAATCCCGCTTTCCTCGATGGTGGTTGTACGATGAATGACCCAAACCGAGTGTGAGAGATCCTAAACGTTTGCGCCACAAAAGTGTGAAGGGCTAGAGGATTCTGCCATGAATAGTGTGAGAGGACAGTCACATTTATTGATAATAAATGTAGGGATACTTTCTGTGTATAAAATTAAAAAAAAACTAGCATGCTAATCTAACTCATGGAATTGATCCTTGAGGTCAACTTGGTAGCCTTGACTGCTGTTTATTCTTACATTGTCACTTAATGATGAACGATACATTGTTTCGTTCGGCATTTAATCGATTATAATAATACTATTATTACTATTTTTCCCCTGGCAGAGGAGCATATGTGCCATCTGCTGCTCTTAATTTCCTCATTCTGATTCTTTTCGTTTCAACTTTAGAAACTCACCCACACGATAAATCATAAATCGGTGTCCCTCTTCTGAATTTACATACATCAACACCTTGTTAGCACGACAGATGGTGGTTTTACATGGAACAACAAAACAGAAGCTAATCACAGGCCATTGAGTTGAAACTCATCAATTGATTCTTTAACATTTATAGTATTTAAACAGTCCAATGTTGAATAAGATATCTGTTAAACTTAGTTCATAAATGATGAATCCGGCCAAAACTGTGAACTCTAAAGCAAATATAATTGCTCCCTTCTCTACCTATTTTGTTTATATGGCATAATTTGTTGTTATAGTCCAGCGAGAATTCCTCCTCGTGTTAAACCCTAAATTCTAAACCACAAAATTAAAAAAAACACAAAGAAAAATAATTCTACCTCTCTGGATATCCACTACTTGATTTGTCAGTAGAACCTGCCGTAGACTGACACTTATCAATTATCATCCCTTGAGCGCATGCACGTGAAGCGCCCAAGCCACGTCATGCCACATCAACTCCACGTCAGCTCCACAGCCACATCAGCTCTCTCTACTAATTCTCTCTCCTTCACCATATTCCAAACTATTATCAAATTTCTTTTATATTAATAATGCAACTTATACATTAAATTAAAATTATCATACATTAAATACTAAAAAATATTTAATCGAAAATTTTTCATTACATTAAAATTAAAATTTACTAATATACTAAAAACATGAAATAAATACGATAAATTAAATATGAAATACTTAAAAAAAATGTGCGTCATTAAAATTAAAATTTAATAAATGTTCATTACACTAAAATTAAATTTTAATAATACACTTAAAATATTCAGATAAATACAATAAATTAAACATAAAATTTTTAGTAACGTGAATAATTTTAATAATTTCGCTTATGTGAATAATGAAGGCAGCTTTTGTTTCAAGGCCTGGCCTTTACTATTTACACAACTATTATTAAATTTTTTTATATTAATAATACAATTTATAATTTTAATTATCATATACTAAATAGTTAAAAACAATTAATGAAAATTATCATTACATTAAAATTAAAATTTACTAATACACTAAAAATATGAAAATAAATACGATAAATTAAATATGAAATACTTAAAAACGTGTAATTAAAATTAAAATTTAATAAATGTTCATTACACTAAAATTAAAATTGTGTTATATACTTACTTAAACCATTCAATAAATACAATGAATTAAACATAAAATTTTTAATAATGTGAATAATTTACACAACTATTATTAAATTTTGTTATATTAATAATACAAATTATAATTTTAATTATCATACACAACATACTAAAAACAATTAATGGAATTTTTTATTAAATTAAAATAAAATTTTAAAATATTTAATAGAAAATAAATTCACATTACGCCAAAATTTCAAATTTAATAATATACTTAAAACATTCGAATAAATAAGTTAAATTAAACATAAATTTTTTTATAACGTGAGTAATTTTAATAATTTCGCTATGCGAATTTATTTCAAAGCCTAGCCTTTGCTACTCACTACCTATATTAATTTTTTCATATTAATAATATAACTTATAATATTATTTATCATACATTAAATACTTAAAACAATTAATAGAAAATTTTTCATTATATTAAAATTAAAATTTAATAATAGACTTAAAACATAAAATAAATACGATAAATTAAATATGAAATACTTAAAACAATTAAAAGAAAATAAAATAATCATTACAAAAAAAATAAAATAAAAATATAATCTAAATTAATAAAAATTGTAATAAAATTTTAATAATAAATTTAATAAATAAAAATAAATACTCTAAATCAAATATGTAATACTTATTACAATTAATGAAAAATAAAAATATCGATTTAACTCCAAAATAGTCAAAGTGCATGTCAATTTGTAGAAAAATATTTCCTATTAATTGGTGATTTTTATTTATTTATTTTTTTAAAAAATAGTGGAAAGGCTGTTGTAAATCAAATTTTGATTTATAACATAATGGGCGCCACATAATGGCCATTAATCGACAGCGCAAATACCGCCGCTTAATGGAAGTGACCAACGACGCCGCTTGGCGTCAAAATGACGCCAAACGGCGTCGTTTGTGCTAAAACCAAAAAAAAAGGAACGGGTCATGGCTATATTCCAGTTTTCGGACGAATGAAACAACAAATGCAACAGCGAGGTTATGCCGATCAAAGACATTGCCGATTCAGATGTTTCTAGCGCATCTACGCACCCAAAAGGCCGGCCAGGTGCCTCAAAGTTGTTCTCCATTCGTGTTGTTCCAACATTTATTTTGTTAGTATTATTACATATTTTCATCATTGAGGTACTGACGTTTGTAGTTAAATTGATAGGTGTAAAACATTTTATCATTTAGTTTTAGTCAAAATTTCTAATTTATAAAATATTGTCAAAATGGTTTAAATTCTCAATCCAGATGTGTTTTTATAACAACAATTACAAGTGAATTGAAAAATTTATAAAATGAGAAAAATAATTTACTTAAAATTTTCATAAATCAGATGCCCATTTTCAATAGATTCAAATAGTTGAAGTCATCATTGGCAAATGAATAATTACATGGGCATAACGTGTCGATAAAAATTTGTTTATAGAAAAAGAAATAATTATCTTTACAATTTTAATGATGCTACACAGCCAATTATATATTTCAACTAATTTTAGAAGAAAATGGATTGTCCAAAAAATTCAATTAGTTTTGATAAAATCGCTACCAATACTATTAAAGATTTAATAGAATTTTATAACCAAAAATAGATCATAAATATTTGTTTATTAGTTACGCATATCATATTTTAATTCATTTGTTCAAGATGGTTTAAAATAATTAATTTGTATAATAAACCAATTAAAGATGCAATTTGCTATTTGACATTGTATTCATAGTTGGGCCACAAGCCACAACATTTGACTAGACAAGAAGGCCGCCACACCAAAGACAAAGAAAATGTCCACGCAAGCCAAAAAAAAAAAGGTAAGTAAGAACATGTTGACTAAATCTTGTAAATATTGTATTATTTGCATTTTACTATAATTCTAATGTTTCGAAAAAAGAAGTAAGAAAATGTTGGATTATGGTCTAAAACTAATCATGTGATGGTCGTTTGGGCAGTATAACAAAATATGGCATGGTGAATATCTGATTTGCCCACCAACTATTCAAAGTGGTAAAGTGTTACACTTGAGATAAAATCCGAACAATAGTGTTATAGGGGCATTCAATACTTAAGACATTAATATTCATAAAATTCAGCAAATACCAATACATTTAATTGGTTTAGAGGAGATTAAAAATAGGGTAATGTAGAAATGAATACACTAGTTAACAAACGAAAAAACAAAAGTCTAGCTACGCCCGTACCTCTTGACCATTTTAGTCTTTCCATAAAAACTAATATAGTTTATCTATTATATTATAAGAAAGAGTTCTTCCCCGTCCCTCTCACCATTTTTTTCAATTTTTTTTTTTAATACAGGAAGTATCCCCACATGTTGTATTTGTCACTCACCACATTCACTTTGTCCGAGCGAATACTAACATTCACAGTCGAGCTACTTTGTCCCTTCTACTCATTATGGTGGCTTTTTGCTATCAATTTCATCAAGTTATAGATTTTCCTTGATACAAATGTAATTTTATGAAATTTAATATTATCTTTTAACTCTTTATGAATATTAATTTTTAAAATTTTGCCATATTATTAAATTTGGAGATTTTATATTTTTAATTCATGTAGTTACGAAATTTTGTAATCCACATACTTTTATATATATATATATATATATATATATATATTCTTAAACATTTACTTTTATTTTAAGAAAATTTTGCTTATGAATATAAATTAAAAACAACATAGAGTATAATATTCAAAATAACTTAATGTCTTTCATATTTATCATAATTTTAAATATTTTAACTTTAAAATGATAGTAGTGATATAAACATTATCAATATTATTTTAATTTATTTTTAAATTTCATAGTTATCGAAGTAAGCTATGAATATTATCAGCATTTATAAATGATAGAAAAATAAAATTATACTCCACATTTATACATCATTATTTTAATATTTTGTACTACATTCAACTATTTCCATATATCAAACTAAACTTAAGTTTATAAAAATTAATTTCCACAATAGACAATAATTCATAAAAATAACTAATATTCAAATTTGTGATATATACGCACATGTTTCAATTTTAATATGAGAATTTTAATTAAATAATTAATTGAATAAACTTCACGCTAATATTTATGTTGACATACCAAACAATTTCAACCATTTATGCTATTTTTTTGTTTAACTTTTACAACAGATACTATAACTTCTCTCAAATTGAAAAGAAATTCATTATTCTATATTGACAAAGATTTTATACTAAAGTTGTTTCTCACAAAATTAAATGTGAATTTTTTTGTAAAAAATATAATTACATTAATACATATCAATTTTAAAACTAATGTACTTTTATTTTGCATTGTTATTGATAGTAAGATATATTTATCTTTTGATTATTTTAATAGTAAAAGATGTATTATTAAAAATATTTTAGATGTGAGATGATATCTAGTACTCCCTCCATCCGAAAAAAAAGAATTTACTTTGAAAATTTTTTCTGTCCTAAAAAAAGAGTCTACTTTTAAACTAAAATTTAAAATATCCTTACTAATAATAATCATGTATACTCAAAATTAAAAGTAAGGATAAAATGTAAAATTATACATTTAGTGGTGCATTAAATGAGCTATACTTAATAACTAATAAAAATTATAATTTAACCAAAATGGATTCTTTTTGGGATGGAGGAGTACATAACATGGATATTGATTATTAAAATATATGGTATTATTGTAATGAACTTAATTATTTATAAAATAAAAAGTGATCATTTTCTTGTAATGATTATCTTAAACTTAAAAGGCATCATTTAGTATAATTTACACAAATAAAAATAATATTTTAATTGAAAATTATTATATAACTTATTGTACTTTAAAATTATTTTTAAAAATTTATATAGTTTATAAAGTAAAATAAAAATAGTTAAAAAGTATTAAAACATATTTGAGACATGCACAAAACCATTTTTAAAAAGTTTAGTTAGGGATAAGTAGGTGACAATGATATAAATTTTTATAGTAAACTATAACAGATAATTAAATATATATGTACAGTCAAAATTAATTTAATCATATATATAAATTAATAACTAATATGAATATTAGATTATTAAAATTCTTAAACTTATTGCATTGAACTTATCTATAAAGATAGAAATTATTTTGGGAAAAATGTTTATTATTTATAAAATTTCTATCTGTTTAGATAGAAATGATCAACAAGAAGAAGTGTTCTACAATTGTTGAAGTGTCTAAAGGAAGCACTGTCCAACTGGGCAACAAGGGCATCCCAATGCTGAAGCTCAACATTTAAGTTGTAGAAGCTTCCACTTTGTTTCTCAGGGGCAAAGCAAGCACAAAGACGCCATGATTTTAATTCTTTCATACAGGAGTCGGATTCTCTTGCTTGCACAAAAAAATTATAGTAATTGTTGGCAGCGTTGCCTCAAGAAAATGAGCCAAGCCAGTGGTTGATTTCTCAAGTTCCTTGAGAACTTGAATCACCCAGCACGTTTTGAAAAAGTATCATCACTATTTTGCTGATGAAATTTCCCAAAATTTGACCATACAACGGACAGAATGTACTCAAGTTCCTCTAACTTGCTCTCATCTTTTGATTTGTTATTCAAAAGGAAATATGAGATGTTCCACAACTCTTCCAGTTTTTCTCCTTTGCAAGAACAAACCTAATATCCTATTGGGTTTATAATTTGTAATTTAATAATTCTATTAGATTTAGAATTATTAATCATATTGAGTTTTGGTTTAGTAGTTACCAAATCCAATAGGTATAGAGTTTAGTTGAGTTCTATAAATATGACACGTTATTCATGATTTTAAAATACAGAGAAATACAGAGAA
Organism: Gynochthodes officinalis; assembly: GCA_020080225.1. Taxonomy (NCBI): domain Eukaryota; kingdom Viridiplantae; phylum Streptophyta; class Magnoliopsida; order Gentianales; family Rubiaceae; genus Gynochthodes; species Gynochthodes officinalis. The sequence continues at coordinate 25,975,823 of CM034623.1, forward strand.
AGCATGTTAAGGATTGCTCAAAATATGTTAATGTATATCACTAGGATAACTCTTGTATATTCCTTATATTTATTTCTGTATATTTTGTAATTATCTAGTTACCCGATTTAGCTAACTGTATCATATAATGACGCTCAACCTTGTACAAGATATACAATAATTATACACAAGATTATTCTCCAAACTCTCCGGTTATTTCTTACATGGTATTAGAGCCAAGGTTTGACATCGTCGCTTCCCAAAATGTTTTTTCTTTTCTCCTCAAAACCTCGTAACTAGATTTGGATTTTTTCCTTCTTCCTCCAATTACCAAAGTTTGTTGTCACGTGTTTTTTCCTTCTTTTTGGTGAAATTCCACCCTACCTCACCATCTCCAAACCCTAGTTATCCGCCATATTTCATCTTCGCCCCTGCCATTCTCGCAAAATTCCTAAACTACCCTCGCCTTCTCCGTAATGTCCAAACCGCCGCTATTGTTTTTGGCTCCGTTGTCACACCGACGCTACAACATCATCGCCCTCGCGATCCATATCAACTTTCTTCCGATCTACAGACAGGAGCATTGTCTCCTCAAAATTAATTGGTGAGGAAATCTGGCAGGTTTGGAGTGGCCAAGTTCGACAATCTTCCTTGCCCGCAATAAATCGGGATTTCTAAATGGTTCTCGCACGCCTATCCGATAATGACGCCAAGCCGCCATTGGGACCAAGCACACGCCAAGCAAAAACATGGCTTACTTCACTCCGCTGATCCGCTTTAGAGGCACTGGTCTCCAACCTTCCTACGATGGCGGCAATTTGGCACACACTAAAGGATAGTTTTGACAAAGTCACGCTCCCAAATCTTCTCCATCAAGCAAGAAATCCATGACATGAAGCTCGCCACGTGCAGGTGCCAGCCTCACAACCTTTTACATCCGCCTCAAAGATCTTTGGACCGCCTTAGACGTCCACCAGCCGCCAATTCGCTGCACCTGCGGCCTCTGCTCTTGTGCCGTGAACGAACGCCTTCGAGCTCATCAAAATGAGGATCGTGCAATGACTTTTCTACTTGCACTTCCAGAAGAGTTTCGCACCTTGCGAACTCATGTCCTTGCCCGTGATGATTTTGTCTCCCTTGAGAGACTCCATTCGCTTGCCAAAGAAGATCTCCACCAACGCTCCTCCATGCCCGGCCATTCCACCGGCGATGCGGCGGCATTTGCAAAGACGTATATCAAGCTTCGACACCCGATGAAGGAGGCGGTTCTTGGCAACAATTAAAGTGAAATGGGTCAATCGGTTCTTGGACTTGCAACTTTAGCAATTGGGCCTTCGCCAAGCCAATCTAATGGTATTCTTGGCCCTCAACCTTCACCAGGCCTGTCTTCTGGGCCGCGTCCTGTTTGCACCTATTGTAAAAAAACGGGCCATGTCCTGAGGCTTGCTTTCTTGTGGCTACCCACCTAATCGAAGCCCAAACAACGAGCGCCCTCGTAGAAGAATAATAAAGTTCGTCCTTTGGCCCACAATGCCGCCACTCATGTCCAACCTATTCCTCCCGAATTTGGGCCTAATCATGCTCCATTTGGATATAGCTCTCCACCCATGAATGGTGGGCCTCATTTTATTACTAATCCCTCCGCATATTCCAAAGATAGGTGTCTTGGCTCGCGACCTCACCCGGTAATGTTTATGGCGGTTCCTCCGGCTAATCTCACAAAGGGATCAACAACAAAAGCTTGTCACTCTTCTCAATCAAATGGGGTCCTCTCGATTCCACGGCCAATTTTTCAGCATCGCTACTCCTTCTAAATCATTTTCATCTGCTTGTATTATTGACTCAAAGCAAGCAACCACATCACATGTAATATGTCTCTTTAGATTCTTTTTCCATGTATTACACCTATATCCATGACTTTGCCGATTATTCTACTAGTCCTGTGACTTATATTGGCCATTTCCGACCATATCCTAAATTACGCCTCACACATGTTCTTTATGCCCCACATTTTAAACACAATTTATTATCCATACGCAAACTCACTCGTGATAATAATTGTGTGACCATATTTTTCGATGCCTTTTGTGTCTTTCAAGACCGTACGACTGGGGATCTGATCGGTCTCGACAGAGCTAATCGGGGGTTATACATTTTGTGTTCTTCCATTCTTGATTCCTTTTATTCTATTTTTCAAAGTTATTTTAATTCCATAAAATCTTCTGCTAGTATTTCTCCTCTTTTTCGTTGTAATTCTATTTTCATAAATAAAAGTAATTATGATATTTGGCATCGCCGTCTTCGTCATTCCTCCCTAAACTCTTATCATGCTAATGGAACATTAATTTTGCGCCCCAAATCATTTTCGTGTCCCATTTGTCCTTTGGCCAAACAAACTCGTAGTGCTTTTCCACCACGACTCACTGCTACGACATCCACTTTTGAATTAGTTCATATGGATATCCGTCCCATCGACTCCAAATCATGATGGTGCACGATATTTCCTTACAATTGTGGATGATTTTCCCGAGCTACTTGGATATATCTTTTACACACTAAATCTCAAGTTTTTCAAAAATTCAAAACTTCATCTCTATGGTCTTCACTCAATTCAAATTTTCCTTGTCCGACGATCCGCTCCGACAATGGGACCAATTCTTTTTCCGTGAGTGTCGCCATTTCTTGCTAGTCAAGGTATCCTCCATGAGAGCTCCTGCGTTTATACTCCTCAACAAATGGAGTTGTTGAACGTAAACATCGCCATCTATTAGATGTTGCACGAGCCTTGATGTTTCAAGCTCACATTCCACCTGATTTTGGGGTGAATGCATCCTCACCGCCACTCACATTATTAATCGCCTTCTTCATCTATTCATGGCCTCACTTTTCAAATACTATTTCGCAAACCCCATCCTTGAACATCTTCGAAGTTTTTGGTCAGAAAGCAGGTTATGCTACAACTTTGGGAGCCTGTGACAAATTTAGTCCACGTCTTTACTCCTTGCATTTTTATGGGTTACCTCCTTCTCGGAAGGGTTATCGCTGCTTGACCCCATTTCGGGAAAATTTTTTGTTAGTTGCGATGTGATTTTTCAAAAAGTGTTTTTCCATTTTCCTTCCTCTTCCGTGTCGCCTGCCACTCCGTCCGATCCGACACCTCCGGTGTATAGTTCGACGAGCCCTCAATCTTCCCGTGGACAAAACCAACTTCACCAGCTGAGTCCAACACTCCAGCCTCACCTATTCCCTCTCCAGTTCTTGACTCCTCATCTTCTACACCACCAGATACACTGACCTCAAAGGTTGCACTCTACATCGATCCAAAGGCCCTTCTCGACCTCCCATTTGGAGCACGACATATTTGCCCTACCTTACCCTCGACATCTTGTGTCTCACTCTATCCCATTTCCGATTACTTATCTATGGATAATTGCCACCCCACTACCAAGACTTTATAGCTTCCATCTCCACCCTCCAAGAACCTACCACCTCAGATGCTACCACCAATCCCAATTGGGTGGCAACATACCAATAAACTTTATGCTCTTCAAGCTAACCATACTTGGGATGTGGTCCCGTTACCTCCTGGTCGTCGTCCAATCGGTTGCAAATGGGTTTATAAAGTGAAATATAATGCTGATGGTTCTCTTGAGCGGTACAAGGCCCGTCTTGTGCCTAAAGGTTTTAATGGCCGAGAAGGAATTGATTATTAGGACACTTTTTCCCAACCGCCAAGCATGTCATCGTCACTCCTCCTCACTTTTGTCGTTGTTCATGATATGCCTCTTTTCAAGATGGATGTTCAGAATGCTTTTCTACATGGTGATCTTTCTGAGGAAGTTTACATGGAGCTTCCCCCCGGATTTCGCACTCAAGGGGAGCATTTAGTATGTCGACTGCGGAAATCCCTATATGGGTTGAAGCAAGCATCCCGTCAATGGAATGCCAAATTTACTACTGCACTCATTCAGCATCGTTTTTGTCAATCTCCCCATGACTATTCGTTATTCACCAAGATGCAAGGTACATCTTTTGTTGCATTACTTATTTATGTTGACGATATATTAATTACGTGCAACAATCAAGATAGCATAGTCGACCTCAAACGATACCTCAATGCCACATTTTATGAAAGATCTTGGCTACCGAAGTTTTCCTTGGCCTTGAGATTGCTCGATCTCCGATGGTATTTCACCGAGTTAGTGCAAGTACACATTGGAGTTGATATCGAGGTCGGTTTAAGGTGTTCTAAGCCTTCATTATTCTTACAGAGCAAAACAAAAAATTCACAAGTGTGGAATATGACCAAGGTTCAAATGAGAAAACGATGACCCGCTCTTGAAGATCCTTTGGTATATCGTAGACTAATTGGCGGACTCATCTACTTGAATCTCACCGCACTTGATATCACATTTTCGCTCAACTTCTTAGCGCCCATGCATAATCCGGCAATCTCATACTGAAGCACTTTAAAAGTAATCAAGTATCCAAGAGTTGTCCTGTCTTGGTCTTCTATTCCCGCCATCCTCAAGGTTTGAATTACTTAGCCATCGTGGATTCGATTATAGCACATGCCCAATGACAAAGAGATCCACCGCGAGATTCTCGTGATCATGCTTGGAAGCTCTTTAATATCTTGGCGCTTGAAAAATAGCCCACTATTTCTATCTTCGCCGGCGAATATCGAGCTATGCAAGTTACAACTAGCGAAGTAGTGTGGATCATGGAGCTTCTCAAAGATTTTGGTTTTCATTTGAGGCAACCCGCTTTACTTTCGTGATAATGAAGTTGCAGAGAAAATAGCAAAGAAATCCGATTTTTCATGAGCGTACTAAACACATTGAGGTTGAATGTCATTATGTAAGAGAAAAGCTCTAGCAAGGATCATTACGACGCGTCACATATCTACCAAGGAGCAACCATCATATTTATTAACTAAAGCCTTGAGTAGTAAGTTAAGATTGGTATCTTCTTTCCAAGTTTGGAGTATTTGATTTATACAAATCCTCAACTTGAGAGGAGTGTTAAGGATTGCTCAAAATATGTTAATGTATATCACTAGGATAACTCTTGTATATTCCTTATATTTATCTCGTTGTATATTTTGTAATTATCTAGTTACCCGATTTAGCTCGTGAATCTGTCTATATAATGTACGCTCAACCTTGTATAGTATATACAATAATTATACATGATTATTCTCCAAACTCTCTCAAGTTATTTCATAAAGCAATAAAGTTTACGCTTGTTTGGAAATCGTAAGGTTAGCTTCATTCCAAAATCAATTTTATCCTTTTTATTAGAGCAGTGGTTGTTCCGCTTTCTTGGTCTATTTGTTGACTCAAGCTTTCCCATAATTCAAATGTAATTGTATTTGTTGTTTCTGGTTTCTATTCTCGTGGGCCATCATCAACTTTCCTTCTTGTGCTTCTTTGGCCGATTTATTTTCAACAATTCAAGCAAATTTGTTGCTTGTGTGGGTTACGGTTTTGGTGTGACTTTTGGGATTTAATATTTTTGATCCCAACATCCGCATCAAAGCTTTGGTTGGTGTTTCAAAGTTATGATGAATCTAATATTAATTATTCCACTAAATTAAAGGGTAAACAAGATTACAATTTTTGCAGATCCAGATGGAAATGCATCTCAACGCGTTTGATTTGTTAGTCTATATTCAAGAAAATTTAGCAGAGGATGCTACTAAGGCAACGAAACAAAAAGATAGTTTGGTGTTGTCTCAAATACACCAGGCAATTGATGTTTCTGTATTTGGAAAATATCCACCGCTAAAACCGCAAAACAGCGTGGATATTTTGGCCAAAACGACGAGACATTGCAAGGTTCAATAGAGTAACTTGTTAACGTTAAAAGAAAGTTTGAGCTATGCAAAGATGGAAAAGAATGAGACTATTGAGTCTTATTTTCTCGCTTGAATGATATAAATAACGAGATGCGCTTGAATGGGTATGATCTACTCATCAACTCATTGTAGAAAAGGTCTTAAATACTTTGCCATTAAAGTTTGACCACGCCGTTGCCGTGATGCAAGAGACAAAAGAGATGTCAACCTTGTCACGCTTGATTAATTGCAAGGGTCATTGTCATTGCATGAATAACGATTAATGGTAAATTGATGAATCTCATGAAAAGGAGCTTGTCGAGCTGCCGTTGCGTGCTTTGCAAATTTAGATCATAAGAGAAAAGAAGTGAAGATTCGCCCAACCGCTACTTCTAGTGGTCATGGCAATTTCAAAGGTCGTGGACGTGAAGAGGTAATTTTGTGGTTGCGTAGAGGTAACAATTCCTCCTAAGAAAGAGGCAATTTTTATAATTCCAACAATAATTAGTAAAAAAAGCCTAAATGTTTTAATTGTGGTAAAGTAGGCCATATCCAAAATAATTGTGGCATAATAAATCAGAAAATAAGGATATCAATGCTAATGTTGCTGAAGATTCTGGTGAAAAGCATGAGAAAATCTTATTTTCTGCTAGTGTGGTTGAAGAGTCTAAAAATACACTTGGTATGTTGACTCTGGATGTAGTAACCACATGACTGGAAAGAAGGAATTATTTAAAAATTTGGATGAGTCATTTAAATCTATTGTTCGTTTTGGTAATAATCATGAAGTGCCTGTATGTGATAAAGGAGATATTTCTATTACCTTGAAGAATGGCGCAAAAAGTGCCATTGTTGATGTGTATTATATGCCTGCTTTGCACCAAAATCTCTTGAGTTTGAGTCAACTTCAAGAGAAGAATTATGATTTATGCTTTCAAAAACTTGTCTTTACCATCACCGATGATAGATTGGCTTTGATTGCAAAGGTGAATATGACCAATAGTAGATTGTTTTCGATTACTTTGAATTGTGGTGGTTCACCTTGTTTTAACATCATTGAGGTTGATGATACTTGGTTGTGGCACATGAGATTTGGGCACTTTCACTTTCGTGGATTGTAGCTTTTGGCCAAAAATAACATTATTTTTAATGCTTCCATCAACTTTTACCATAGACAGGAGTCTTGTATTTTGAATAAGAAGCATCAAGACCCGCTTCCTAAAGGCGAGGCTTGAGAGCAAAGAACTTTACACCATTCACTCTGATCTATGTATAGTGGAAGTTCCTTCTAATTAAGGTAATAAGTATTTTATTACTTTCATTGATGATTTCAGCAGAAAGGCCTGTGTTTATTTTTTGAAGAATAAGTCTGATGCTTGTGACACTTTTAAAAGTTTTAAAGTGTATGTTGAGAAGTAAAGTGGTGACTCCATCAAAACTCGAACCGACAGAGGCACGAGTATAAGGCTTGTGATGATTTTTGACACGCATGGGATCAAGCATCGTTGATAACAAGGTATACTCCTCGTGAGAATGGCATTGCGTAAAAAGAATAGACCGTGATGGACATGTTGCGCCAATGATGGTTGCAAACATATGCCTAAGGGTTTTTAAGCGAAGCTTCATGTGGTATCTATTTGTTAAATAGATGTCCTACTAGATGTAATAGTAGGAATACCCTTATGAGGTTTGGTCTAGTAAAGCCAAATATCTCTTATCTTAGAGTATTTGGTTGTTTGGCATATGCACATGTTCCAGATGCTCTTAGGAAGAAATCGATGATAAGGCTGAGAAGTGTATTTTTATTGGTTACGCTCAAACTAAAGGGTACAAGTTATACAACCCTATGATAAAGAAAATCATCTTTAGTAGAGATGTGAATTTTGATGAGAAAGGTGTCTAGGATTGGTTAGAAAAAGGGTTAGATGATTCTTAGTCATCCTCCTCAACCTTTATATTTTGATGATAGTGATGATGATGTGGTCAATTAGCCAAGTATCCGAACGCGAATAAGTTCCTACTCAACATATTCCTCGTAGTCCGTCGATCACAAAGACAAAGGCGTCTACCACCTCGCTTATGTGATTATGTTGTTGATGGTCACTCTCAAAATTTATCCGATGAAAATGTTGTTAATTTTGCTTCTTTTTTTTTGCGATTGTGACCTTGTTACTTTTGAAGTAGTTGTTTATGAGAATCACTGGAAGAAATCAATGGCTAACGAAATTCATGCCATTGAAAAGAATAATACTTGGGAGCTCACAAATCTTCCAAGTGGCAAGAAATCCAATGGTGTCAAGTGGGTTTACAAGATGAAGTACATGCCTAATGGAGAAGTAGATAGATTCAAGGCGCGGTTGGTTGCTAAGGTTATAAACAAAAACACTGCATCGACTATTTTGAGGTATTTGCTGCTGTCACTTGATACTGCTCATTTAATTATTTCCTTAATGCCCAAAAATGGTTGGAAAATACATCAAATAGATGTAAAGTTTATGCTTTTAATGGTATCCTTGAAGAAAAAGTGTACGTTGAACAACCGCAGGATTTGTGAAGAAAGGTCAAGAAAATAAGGTGTCTCGCTTGAAAAGAGCTCTTTCCGCTTGAAGCAAGCTCAAGAGCGTGGTACACCCGTATTGATTCTTTTCTTCATTGATGGTTTTCAACGCCATTTTGATCATGCTTCATATGTAAAGACATCTACCACGGTGCAGTTGTTATCGATGCTTATATGTGGATGATCTAATATTTGGCCGAATAATCCCAAGATGATTGTAGAATTCTGGACGCTTATGATTGGACAACAATGACGAACATGGGTCTTATGTCATAGTTCTTTAGAATTGAGGTTTCAAACTAATCAATGCATTTTTATTTGCCAAAAGAAGTATAGGAGATATTTTGAAAAAGTTCAAGATGGACTGCAAAACCAATCTTGACCCTAGTTGAAGAACCATTGCGCTTGACCAAAGATGGGACTGCACTTGTGTGGGCCCTACTTATTTTAAAAGTTTGGTAGGGAGTTTGAGATACTTGGATACCTACAAAACTTGATATCAATTTCACTGTCGGCTTAATTAGTAGATTTATAGAGAATCCATGTCGGCCTCACTTGTAAATAAGAGAATTTTGAGGTACATTAAAGGTACTCAAAGTGATGGAATTTTTATGCAAAAGTGATCCTATTGATCTTCTGGTTCACTAACAAGGATTGGGTGACACTGAGAGAAAGAGTACTTCCCGTTATGCTTTCTTTATTGGTTCCGATATTTTCGTGGAGTTCAAAGAAGCAACTACTTATCGCGTTATCTACAACGTGAGGCAAAATACATTGCAATGCCTAATAGCATACTCAAGCATTGTGGCTTAGAAGGATGTTAGATTTTCTTCAATATAAACAAGATGGAGCAACTACTATCTTGTGTGATAGTGTGTTAGCAATAAAGATGACTTGTAAGCATATCTCACATCAAATTTCACTTCATTCTGATTTGGTTTAACGTAAAGGAAATTGTGATCGATTATTGCAAGACCGAAAAGCAAGTAGCTGATATTTTCACAAAAGTATTGAAGATGGATTCGCTTATAGTTGAAGAAATTGTTAGGCATGACAAGTTACTTAAACTTAGTTTAAAGGAGGCAAATGTAGTAGAATTAAACTAAGTATCCTAATATCATATTGGGTTTATAATTTGTAATTTAATAATTCTATTAGATTTAGAATTATTAATCATATTGGGTTTTGTTTAGTAGTTACCAAATCCAATAGGTATTGTGTTTAGTGAGTCCTATAAATAGGACATGTTATTCATGATTTTAGAACACAGAGAAATATAGAGAAACAATAAAGCTTCGCTTGTTTGAAAGTAAGTCACAAGGCTAGTTTCATTCCAAAATCAATTTTATCCTTTTTGTGCTTCTTTGGCGATTTACTTTCAACAATTCAAGCAAATTTGTTGTTTGTGTGGGTTACGGGTTTGGTGTACTTTTGGGATTTAATATTTTGATCCCAACATTCTCCTTTGCAAGAACAAAAACAACAGGGAAGAAGGTGAGACTGTGAGGATAGCAAAACTTAAAACTCTTTGAGGTCCCCTTTAGTGAAGGATATAATAGCCAAACAACAATACAATTCTAAAACATAGATTCATCCTATAGCATGTTAACTCTCAATAAGTGAAGATATATAGTAATCAGATTACAAGTTGAAATCATTGATGTGCTTGCAAATCCGCAATCTGACATTCTAACTCAAGTATATTAAACATCATATTTTTAGCAATAATATCATTTATAAATTAATCAATTAGATCAATCTCACCAATTCACTTGGTGTGCAATTAAACGACACTTAATACCTTACAGTTCAGCACATTATACCTTTTTGGCTTCTAATTTTAATTTCCTCTAATATGAGATACGGAAAACCAAATTTTATTTAGCAATTAGATAATTTATAATTAATAAATGTTATAATCATTCAAACTCAGTTCATTAGGCGTGCAAACAAACAACATTTAACCTCTTATAACTTTTCAGCTTTCGATTTTTAACTTAACTCGAAACAAAAGCTGATTTTGAAAAGGTATTTACAATTTTTTCCAAACAACTATGCCTATTTACATCACTTTACTCATAAATTAACCATGAACTCAAGCTAGGCTGAAATTGACAATGAAGCAAATAAGAAAACAGGAATCAAAATTAGGCAAAGAAACCAACAAATAGTGAATGGCATGCCCGAAGCGGAGAGATATGTAGAGTAGTGAAGAGTTGTGGATCCGCGGAGGAAACACTATGCTAACTGATACAGAAAGTACGGCGAAAAATTCATTCCAGTTTAGGCTTTTGCCTTGATCAAGAGCGTGTTGTGTGGTACCGTTTCCACTCTTTTCGGCGCCAGTTCAAGCTTGGCAGCGTCATCGCCTTCATTTCCAGCAAAACTTTGTTGATTGCGAGATGGGAAGACCGTGAAGATGATGCATGCCTACCGTTGATTTTCATTTCCCGAACAATTTAGCAATAAAACAAAACCCTAACTCCCGAAATACTTGATTATTCTTCGGTCTCTCTGTCTTCTCTTGTATCTCTAGAAAATTTGATCTCAGAAATGGCGCACTAAGGCACAACTCTGCCCTCTTTTATACTGCTAAAATGTATTTGACATTTTGGGGTCCGAAGTTTCGGAGAGCACTCAATTTGGGCCTTCAAATTTCACCTCCTTGGAGTGTAGTTTGTTACATTTAAAAATTTGAATGCTACAAAGGCTATGTCAAATTTTATGCCTCCTTGCATTATGCATTTATATTATTTTGAAGAACTCAAATTTAAGTTCTTATCTTTAATACCAGATTGTTAGTAACAAGACAATAAACAGAAGTTGGAATTTAATTAACACTCAAAAGTATGATTGGGAAGGAGGGAAACAAATACAATTTTTTTTTTTTTATCAAGTATCAAAACAAACTTGTTTTCTTCTAGACTTTGTCTAGACTCTCTCAGTTCTATCTCTCAATTTCTTTCTCTCTATCTGTCTATTAGAAATAGTCTCTCACCCTTTATTTATAACCAATACAATAATCAAACCTACTTTGATTTTAAAATCTAATAACCTAAATCCAATTATAAATAGAAAACCAAAAACAGCTTATTTAATAATATTATAAATGAATGAATCCTATTTTAAATATGAATTTCTATTAAATTTAGTTTAATATGCTAACAATAATTCCCTTAAACTAATAGAAGGGTAGTGACATTGATGTACAAGAAGCTCAGCAAACTCTTAAAATAGTAGAAACTAATTTGAAAAAGGCCAAAGAAAGAGACAAATAATCCTATTTATAGAGACAAGGGGGCACAATTCACAGTTCTAGTGAAGCATTTGGGGTGCGAAAAGTGAGGTATTAACCATTGGTGACATATAGTAATGTCACATTTAAATGGGAAAACACTGCAGATTAAACTTTAAATCAATCTCAAAAATACTCAAAGTTGTTTATCTCATGTTGGATCAAATGCTTATTCTGCATTTAGATCTCTTTCTCCCTCTTCCTATTACATCCAATTGAAAAGAAACTAATACTCCATCTAAGTAGAGCCTCTCTAACTTTTGTACAAATTTTGTTTATTAAAAGGTGAGAATTTTTTTTTTTTGAGTGGTTGATTTTAGAATTTTAGTCGTCTACAACTATGAAAATAAGACGTAAGTGTGACATTTCATTCCAAGAAAATTGAATTCCATTACATGCATTTGAGTGTGCCAAGATAATTTTTTTAAAAATTATCACAATTTGTGCTACAATTTCCCAATTTGGTTGTTGATCAAAACATAACTCTGACTATTCGTGAAAGTTATAATCAAATGAAACACACCATATGGAAATGATGATCAAATTTACGATAATTCAATATTCAATTAGTAGAGTCGAAGCAGACATCAATAATATTGTAATCAAAGCCGAACCTGCCAATATGGCCGCATAAATATTTGCCCTCGTCACAACTATTATATTGGCAATCAATGTCCTAGGTACATAAAACACAATGGCCAAGGGAATGAACGGCTGAGAAGACGGTTGTAGATTTGGCCATAGCAGTAATAGTTGGAACATCGAAGTTGGTAGGGATAAGAGTGCTATGTAGTTAGAGACATGGTTTATTCGTTCAAAAGTTACATAGCAGTTTCATTACTTTCAACTGGTTAGATTTTGGGTATCATTAGTATATAGGTATTTGGTTAGACTGTGTTAGTCTTAGTCAGAGTTGCCGACTAATGAGAGTCCAGCTTTATTGACCAATGATGTATTTGTTAACTTTTGACAAAGTTAATAGAATTAACGCTTTGAGGAAAAAATTAACTGAACAGGATCGCTTGATGCATCTTTGAATCTTTGATCTCAAAACTTAGTTTTGCTCTTTCCATTTTGGCGACGATAGAATTGCATAGCATGCAGTGTCATTTAGTAAAGAAATAAACAGACTACTTGTGAATAAGAAAATAGATGAGTTATAGAAAATTTCCACTATTTCAATCGCTTATTAAGAATATGCAAGTCGAGTGATTTAAAACGTTATGAATTTGATTCTGAGTAGCTGCACATTATGTCGAAATTTCCAGTTCCCTAGAAAGTTTGATAATTAGAAACGGCGTGCTGTGAACTCATGGTACAGCACTGCAGCCGGATTTGCCCAGTTGTATACTGCAGCCAAAGTATTTGCTATTTGTGGTCCTATGTTCAGGGGTGCACTCAATTTGTTCCCCTCTAATTTTTTCCAAATTATTTTATGTTGATGAGGATTTTGACCAAGCTTTCCGGGCTTTGAAAATGGATCATTAGGCAAATAGGCAGGCTTATGGAGGAGTTGAATGGGCCACTGACCCAACCCGCTGTCAATGACAATTAGAACATTAAGGGTATATTTGGACAAGAGGTTTCTAATGCAAATAGAAAAGTAATTTATTTTTTCAAATAAAAATATTACACTTTAAACACATTTTTATTTCAAAATTTAAAATTTAAACTTTTCCACTCAAATTGGTCTCACATAATTTGAAAAAATTTCCTCTCATTTTTCCTCAGAAATACTTTTTCTATAAAAAAATACTCACTATAATTTTCTCACAAACTAATACAACTTTTCTCAACATATCACACTCCAAACATACCCTAAATCTTAGGCTAAGTTTGGACAAGTTATTTTTATTTGCAATGAGTAAAAGTTAAAATTTTCAAAAAAAAAAAAAAATATTCAAACACTTTTTTATTTCAAAATTTAAAATTCAAAATTTTTCACTCAAATTCTTCTCACATAATTTTTAGAAAAATTTCTCCTATTTTTTCCCTTCAAAATACTTTTTCTATCAAAAAGTATCCACTAAAATTTTTACACATTCTAATACAACTTTTCTCAATATATCACACTCTAAACGAGCTTTAGAGTTTTGAAATAATAAATACTATCATATACTAATATCAGAAATTACCGATTAATCAAGGAGTTGAAAATTTTAAAACTCAACGGATAAAATACAAAGGTTGTGCATTGCTTGAAAGATTTGTCCCATGGATTCAAACCTACCACCCGGCCTTTATGGATGGCTTGGACGGCTTGCAAATTGTACAAAGACAATAGCTAAACAAGGATGTGGATCAAATTTAAAACCCCGCCTACGCACAAGTAAAGTTGAACACTGATGGCTCATTGTGACCGGTCGAAGCTTTCAATGCAGAGTCCTCAGAGACTCATGTGGCTCCGCTATCCTCGCTTACTCAATAAACTTTGGGGGCACTAACACTGGGCAGAGGCTAACGCTTATTCTCTTTGGTCTTAAATTGTGCCAGAAAAAGGGATAGACGATAATCGTGTTGAGTCGCACTCAATATTATAACTCAAGGCTTAAACAAGGGCCACAGTGCCATGGACTGGTCATCCCTTGTATCTACCACATACATCCAACAAACTAGCAACACTATTACGTTTATCCATACATACTGGAAGGAATAGAGTTTACTGATTTCTTAGAACATATGCTCATAGTCAAAGGGAGGATGCATGCATTTTCTTGTAGTGGTAGGTTCCTCACCAAGTGGGAATGCCGTAACATTTGTTACGATGACATACATGGTGGGTTGCCCACTTTTAGAGAATGGTAAACCACTACTATATGTGGTACTTATGGTTATTGGTTATATATTTGTTGTGTCAAGTTCGATAAAAGGATTTGATCTATCTACAAAAGAGATGCTACCTAAATTTCCGCATTTTTATATTGCTTATAGGCTTAGCCTATACGCTACCTATTTGTATTTGCATCGCAGATCCTACTTACTCTTTTTATGTTATGCTAAATCCCTATGTGGTTAGGCTATACCGCTTTTGGTTTTGGTTATAGGTTCAGCCTATATCGTTACCTCACTTGTATAGATCGCAGGATCCTAGTTAGTTTCTCTTTATCTATACTATGCTACTTACTCTCTATGTGGTTACCCTACCACTTGTTTGTATGACTACTTCATCACTATTAATAAAACGTCACTAATGGACGCAGTTTGTTCACTAGTGAGCCGCATCGTGTTTGCAAGTGAGTTTATTAAAAAAATAAAAATAAAAATAGAGGTACGCTACTAATCAATTTTAGATCAATCAATTATGTGAAAATCTCATCATTTTGTTTGAAAATCTTTCATCCAACACTAATTTTTAGCTTTTACCATGTTACATTACGATGGTTGATATGTGCGTATAAAAACTTTTTGAATGCATCAATTGGAAGTATTATTATTATTATGTAAATAATATCAATGGTTGATTCCAAATTTTGACTTAGCTTTATAAGGCTTTTCCTCTCTCCGATCCAAGCAAGAAATTTAAAAAAATCAACATCACATTTGAATCCATTCAAAGCCACAATTGCTCTGGGAAATAAGCTAAGGCAAATTCTTTTCTCTATTTTCTTTACCACATTTTTTTCATTTTTTAAAATTTTTTTCTCATATCCTTTAACCTTTATTCTTGTATACCGCTATCTTCAATCAATTTTACCAACTCTTCTCCAATTACTTTCTACTAATTATCTCTTGTTTATCAAAAATATGTATATTTAGAACCTTCAAAGAGCCATTTAGGATAGTGTAAATATACAACAATTAAGTATAAAAGAAAACTAAATGAGGTTTGTTAAAAAAAAAAAGGAAGGAAGAGGGTTGCGGGATTTTCTCCCTTTTTCACCGGTTTAGGTTCAAAAGGGACACATAAGGATGTAATTTTCAAAAAGGTCGTTGTCCAAAAAAGGCCATATACCATCATATTTAAAACAAATCAATCGCCTAAATATTCTAACTTGAATGTAATAAAGTGTTAGGTGGCCCTCCTCTCTTGTGAACGTGGGAAGATTGGGCCCAACTCATTCAGTGAAGACTTCCGCTTCTCGCATGCATACAAGCAGAATCGCATTTCCATTTTCCTCGTGACAAGACGCATAAGGAATGACTTATGCATAGAGCTCTCAATTTGCCTATAAATAGAAAGCAAACCACAAAGGCTTTGGCTAAGTATCACAACACACAAATCTTTCTTCCTAGTTTTCTTTTTCTTTAGTATTCCTTTCCAATAGAATTCCCTATTGGTGATCGGAAAGATACTTGTAAATTTCCACATATTAGTGGAATTTAGTTTTTCCTCCTGGGCCGTGGATATAGGTTATATTGACCGAACCACGAAATTCTTTCGTGGTCAAATTCGTCCTACTTTATTTTCTCATTTTACTGCCTTTATTATTGTCTTTACAAAGCATCAAGCAATATTGGGGCTTTGCATTTCCTAACAAATTGCATCGAGTGATAGATTGAAATACTTTCCGCTAATAGCGGCCTGTAGAGTCACTATCATCCCCTGCAGTAGGGGCCCATAGTCATTATTCACGGTGATTCGTGCATTTCTTTTTGAAGCCATCATGATAGTAACAAAGACCTCTATTGAAAAGTTTGACTGCAGTGTTAACTTCTGCATTGGCAACTCCGGTAAATGGAAGCTTCATTTTTATTCAAGCATGGATGGAGTTAGCACTTCATGTGAGAGTAGGTAAGTGGCGCACTCTGAGATGACGGCAAAAGAAATGGCAGATCTAGACAAAATGGTAGATCACCTATTATTTTGAATCTCCTAATGAGGTTTTGCAGAAGTCACCAACGGTAAGATGGCCAAAGATATGTGGAGTGATTGGAAGTGCCATGTATCGTAGTTGAAGATAGACTATGAGGAATCACCTTTATTTAAAGTAGAAGTTATACATGTTAAGAATGATGTGGTAAGTGAACATCTTTACTCTCACATCTTGATAAATTTGATTCTCCTTATGGATTTGGAGAATGTAGATGTTAAGATTGTAGAAGAAGATCAAGCCATATTATTGTTGTGTTCCTTTCCCTAATCTTTTAAATATTTTCTGATACTTCATGATATATGGGAAAGATTTTATCTCATATGATAGTATAAAATTTGCATTAAAGTCTAAAGAGAAGATTGATAGGACATTACAGGTGGAGACTAGTATTAGTCGTGCAGAGGGATTATTTGTAAGGAAGATATGGAAAATAAGGACCCTCAGAAGTAGTATAAATCCAAGGCAAGATCAAAATCCAAGTATTAAAAATTTAACTTGTAATTATTGTAAAAAGAAAGGGCACATTAAGGTAGACTGCTATAAACTGAAAATAAGGAGAAAGGTATACAAAATAGCAAAGTGTCACCACGTAAAACTAGTGTCATGTGGCATGAAAATGATGGCATCATGTCTTGTAGCCGCGTATAATCAATCAAGGTCTAACAGTGAGTGGATTCTAGATTCGGGTTGTTCTTTCCATATGCAGTCCTAATAGGGATTGTTTTTGCATATATGAATTCTATTGATGGTGGAGTTGTTCAATGGGAAATAATGTTGCCTGTAAGGTTGTTGGTAAAGGATGGCACCCGATGAAAATGCACGACTGAGTTGTCCAAACACTTACAGAGAGGTTAGCATGTTTCAAATTCTGAAAAAATCTCATCTCTTTAGGCCTCTCGATGCTCTTAAGTGTATATTCACCATGAAGGTGGAGTCTTGAAGGCTGTGAAAATATGCTTTGTATTGATGAAGGCTTGCAAGCTCTAGGAAGTTTATATATTTTGCAAGGATTCATCAATACACAAAGTGCAGTGAAAAAAGTTTCCACATCCTGTAAAACCGACATCACTCAGATTACTGGCACATGCGATTGGAACACATGGGTGAGAAAGGCTTAACGTTGTTGAGCAAAAGAGGCCTGGTTTGCAATCAGTAACTCGAAAGATGGACTTTTGTGAGCATTGTATCTTGGGGAAGTTAAAGAAAAGAGTCACTTTCAACTCTCCACCTATCCATGTAACAAAAGGTACTTTGGATTATATTCATTTTCTTGATCCTTTGGGGCCATCTCGTGTTCCATCAAAAGTGAGGTGCAGTAGTGATAGGGTTTAAAATATTCTTTTTCTTGCGTAATATTTCTATAATATTAATTTGAATTTTAAGAGGACTTTATTTGGTTTTAATATACTTTTTGTTTTAGGTATAAAATGATGAATTGAGGAAAAGTTGATAAAGGAAGAAAATTGAAGCAAAGACCAAATGCTGCATAAGTCAAAGTTCAATTGGGAAAAGGAAATGGAAAATTGATTTTAAAGAAGAATAAAAAAGTGAAATGCTACACAACAAGACAAAACAAAACAAGAAGCATTGAAATTGATTTCTGTAATAGAGGAAATAAGGAAAAGGCAGCCGTGACAAGACTACAAGAAATACAAAGAGTATAATAGAAAATAAAACAAATAGGAAAAGAAAAAATATTCAGCAAGTCACAAAGTCAGAAAGAAAAGAAAATCAAGTTACAAAGAAAGTTACATAGCATGCTCGCACAGCAATGTGTTAAAAGCTAGATGTTCCTGGCGAAAGAAATGAAAGCTACAAGAAGAATTCCTGAGACACAAACTAAAACAAAAAGGAAACAAAGGTCGAGTACAATTGAAAGAAACACTGACCAAGAGTAGTATCAACCAATCGCGCAATAAGATTACTATGTCGAGTACAAGCAAAGCTAAAGAACAAGGAGATAGAAGTTGAGATGAATTGGTACAAAAAGAAGACAAAAGTTGGGCAATAATGAAGTAGAATACGGCTGGGATTGGAAACAAGAAGAAGAAAAGAAAGGTGCAGCTTGTCGAGCAGAAAATTACAACAAACCCAAGATAATGAAGTAGTTCTGCAGGCAGAATCAATTGAAGCAGAAGTCGCATCGCAATTTCAACACAAGAAAGAAATCAAAAATCAACAACAAGATGTAAGAAGTTGACTACAACTTCTGAAGACAAAAGTAAAAAAAGGTCAGGAAAGAAAAAGAAAACTTAGAAGGGCTGGAAGTAGAAATCTGATCTAAATTGAAGGATTCTAACAATTGAAATTTGTAAGGCATACGGAAAGGAAAACAAAAGTGAATCCATGTTCCTTCTTGCAGATTGTTAAGTCTGCTTCTGAATTGCCAGCTTAAGGTAAAGTCATTCCTATTTGGTTTCTTGTTTATGAATTGATGATTTACAAGGAGAAGGACATACTGTAGTCTACAAATACTTGGCACTTGGAGTAGTTTTATCTCTCTTTCTTTGCTTTAAGGAAATAAACTGCTACTATACTGGCTTTGTTTGTCTTCCCTGAATTTACGTCCCTTATTTATTTTGTTCTTTTCTTTCTTTTAGTTTTTAGTCATATATTATTAGAAAATTCCAGCAAGCCTATGATGCCACTATGAGTGGCTAAATTCTCTTTTCTAATTCAATGAAGGATTGATTTCAATTACATTCACTGTGAGGTTTTATTATTAATTTATTTCTTGCTTTAATTCAAGTACTTGTTAATTCTTCTGATTTAATTCTTATGAATAATTGATGATTAATTAATTTGACAAATTAATTGTTTCATTATTTCTATCTTCTATTGCTATCTATAAGTTTAGTGATCCGTAATTGTCATGAAATAAGTGGCACCAAGTAAAGCATCTAGGTTAAATATATTTATGATTTGAAATATGCATGCTTAGCCTAGAGGAATTAATGGACAAGATTAATTTACCTCGGCAGCTTATCTCTACTTCTTTAGTCTTGGTTTAATTGCTTTCATAGATCTTAATGCTACTCATTAAACTGATACGGAATTTACGCCATCACGCCTACCAATTAATAAGTAAGTTTTGATTTAGAGTGCCGGGCTCACCAATTATTTTAGGAAAATAGGAATTTATTACGGCTATCCTAATAAGTTTCAAGTTAAATATTTGAATTTGCAAGATTATTTTTCATGACCTAAGTGATCATGACTGCATTTGCAATGAGAATGATATCGACTGATTGGAAATTCGGCTTAATTTGGTAACTTTTGTTATTTTCATTTTTTTTCGCTTTTAATATTTATTTTTATTAATTTTTAAAATGTTAGTAATTTAATTATCATTCAAAATTCCCTTGTTCCTATTTGTTTTTATTTTTATTGTTCAAATTTGGAATTATACTGCCTCCTTCTTTCTCGACCTAATTTAGTCCAGCTACTATCAGAATTTAATTTGTAATCACTTAATGACCAATAACTAATTTTGCGAGCTTCACAATAAACCTCGCAAGTATATGTTGACATTTATTGATGATTATTCAAGGAATGTTTGGGTGTATTTTTGAAGATAAAAATGATGTTTTCTTAAACTTTAAACAATGGAAATTTTTGGTTGAAAAGTAAACTGGAAAACAAATTAAGCAGTTGCGGACAGATAATGGTTTGGAATTTTACGGAAATGAATTCAATAAAGTCTGCAAAAATAAAGGAATTGCGTGTCATCACACCGTAAGGATAATGCCTCAACAAATGGTGTGGCCGAAGGACTTAACCTAACTTTTTTGGAACAAAGCTTTGGCAGTATGATCTCCAATGCGGTTGACACTTGACTTTTGGGTAGAGGACCATTGCTAATATGATGTTATATTGACAACCGCTCAGCTTATGTGCTCCTTTTTGATTTCAAGACTCAAGAAAGTTTGGTCGTGGACTCTACGACACTATAATTTAAGAATATTTAGGTTTACTGCTTATATGCATATAAATGAGAGAAAGTTAGAGCCTAGGGCTAAGAAAAGCATTTTCCTCGGTTATGCTTTTGGGGTGAAAGGATACAGATTGTGATGTCCTGACCTAAAGTCACCTAAATTTGTAATTAGCAAAGATGTTGTATTTGATGAGTCATCAATGTTAAATTTCTAGACAAGAGTCTTGTAACCTTGTAATTTAAAAAAAGAATGATAAACAAAAAGCAGGTGAAGTTGAGATTGGAAACATAGGTCCTTCTCGGCAATGCCTCTACAACCTTGTATTGCATCAAGTTGATGAAACAATAGAGGAAAACATTCTATAGCCAGAGATAGACTAAGAAGAGAGATTCCGACCACCACAGAGAGGGTAATGAAGATTTTGTTGCTTATGTTTTATCATGGTGACAAGAAACAGTGAAGACGGTGAACCTTCCACCTATTTGGCGAGGCGATTCAAAGTGCCGATTCAGATAAATAGTCAGGCAATGGAACGTAAGAAATAGAATCTCTCCACAAGAATGGTTCTGGATCTGTGATCGCCCGCTTAAAGGGCCGGAAAGAAAATTGTTGGTTGCAAATGGTCTTCAAAAGGAAAGAATGTACTTTAGGTATTGAAAATGCAAGGTATAAGACACGGTTGGTTGCAAAGTACATGGGCTACAAATGTGTACAAGGTGTTGATTTTAATGATGTTTTCTCACCCGCTATGAAACATAGTTCTATTCGTATTACTTGTGCATTGGTTGCTAAGTTTGATTTGGAGTTAGAACAACTCACGCCAAGACAACTTTCTTGGCATGGCAAATTAGATGAACATATCTATATGTGAAGTAGTTTGAATGATTTGAAATTGAAGGTAAGAAGACCATTTTGTTTGTTGAAGAAACTTTGTACGGATTGGCATCTCCAAGATGATGGTATAAAAGGTTTGATTCATTTATGTTGAGTTAGGATTTCTCCATGAGCATGTATGATAGTTGTGTTTACTTCCGAAGTTAAATGATGGTTCATTCATTTATCTATCAAGTTATATGTTGATGACATGCTCATTGCGCTAAGAATCTTGTAAAAATTCACCAGTTGAAGCGCCTTGTTAAACGGTCAATTTGAAATGAAAGATTTAGGAGCGATGGAAGAAGATTCTGGTATGGAGATAAGACGTGATCGGGGAGTTGGTAAACTTTTCTTGACTTCACAAAGTCTTTGAGAGGTTTGGAACGCGAGACACTAAACCGTCAGTACTCATTCTCGCTAATCACTTTAGATTATCTATCGCTCAATCACCTAAATCAAAATAAGAGGAAGATTATATGGCACATGTTCCTTATTCTAGTGCTATTGGTAGTATTATGTATGCAATGGTTTGTACTGTTCCGATATATCACAAGCGCTAGCATTGTCAGCAAATATATAGCCAATCCTAAAACAACAACGGTAGGTTGAAGTGGATTCTTAAATACTTAAGAAGTATGTCTAAACTTGTTTGAATTTGACGATATTGATAACACCTTGGTTGGTTTTGTAGACTCAAACTATGCTAGTGATCTCGTGCTATGTATTTTGTATTGAGGCCAGTGTTCTGGAAAGCTACTCTACAACATGTGGTGGCTTTATCTACTATTGAGGTAGAATATATAGTAGTCAAAGTTATTACAAAGCTTTATGGTTATGGGTTTATCTGCGCTTTCACTACATTTGGGGTTATTACTATTTATCGTGATAGCCAAAGTGCAATTCACTTGACTAAAGACTAGATATATCATGAGAGGATGAAGCATATAGATGTGAAGTATCAATTCATTCGTGATACCATTCTTTGAAAAGAAAGTTCTTGTTTAGAAGATCGCATCACGGACAATCCCGTAGACATGTTTAAAAAAGCTCTTCCAGTTTACAAGTTCAAACAGTGTTTGGATTTGATTGGTATTCATTGTTGGTGATTCAACCCGTTGGGGTATTACCCGAGAAGGTGGAACAAATCACTAATTGTTTGGGGTCAAAGCAAGGTGGAGATTTGTTAGATAGCTCTCCCATTTATGAATGTTGGAGGCCTTGGGCCCAACCCATTATGGAAGACTTCCGTTTCCTATACGCATAAGGAATGACTCATACAGACCTTCAGGTTGCCTATAAATAGAAGGCAAACCAAAGGCTTTGACGAGTATCATAACACACAAATCTTCTTCCTAATTTTTTCTTCTCTTTAGTATTCATTTCCAATATAATTTCCTATTAGTGATTGGAAAGATACTTTGTAAATTTCTCCACACATTAGTAAATTTAGTTTATTCTCCGGTCGTGGATATAGGTCATATTGACCGAATCACGTAAATTCTTATGTCTTCTGTCCCATTTATTTTCTCCATTTTATTGTCTTTATTATTTTCTTTATGGGATATCAGCAAATAGTGGGGCTCGTTTCCTAACATAAAGTTTTAGAGTACATATAATAAGTGGATGCACACAATCTTCACTAAGCATCTAAAGTTCAAAATGCTATAGCTATAAATGCTTAAAAATTATAGATTATTAAAAAAAAAAATAACACCAAACACCAAACACTCAATCACTCAACTAACAATCAACTCATTTTCTCAAATTATAGTGCAAATCAACCAAAGAGCCATAATAAACAAAAGAAAAATTAAAAAATTTTACTCTCTAACCAAATGAAAAATATAGTAAAATGTAAGGAAAATCAAACAAAAATTAAGATGACACCGTACCGATGATGGCCAAACTTATAGCAACTAATACCAAAAGCTTGGTCGGACTACCTGCAAGAGCATGGGATCGTTATCAAGCAGGAGTCATTCTCTTTATAAAAATAACTGTGAATTTTAACTATTGAAAATTTCTACAAAAGGAGGAGAAAAGAGATTGATTGTAGACTAAAAAACTACTAAAAGTAAGGCAAGCACCAAATAAATAATGGAAAAGATCAAATGCAAGAGTGGGCAATTGAGATTGAAGATGCTTTAGAATTCTTTAGAATAATCCCCTATGAATCCTAATGTTTAATCAAAATCTCATTACCTAATTAACCATGTATTGTTTCATCAAAACAAACTAGTTAAGACTATAGTTGTTAAAATCACGATCCGGATCGTAGAACGACACAATTCTACGATCCCACCTAACAAAATCGATCTTGGATTGTACAAAATCGTTCAGCAAGTAGGATCGTTAGTAGAATCGGTCAGAATTGTACAGAATCGTTAGTAGAATCGTTTTTCTATTTTATTTTTTTTCTAAACTGAAGCACATTGTGCCGTTTTCTCGTTTTTTTAGTTAGTGCTATTATTATTTTGTGTAGAATGTGGTTGAATGATATATGTTGTTGTTAAACAAGATTTGGACAAAATTCAAAACACATATACATCGAATATTTTATAATGTTGATTTTTTACAATTTAGCATAAGTACACTACTTATTTTTGTGAAAAAATTAGTGTAGGTGATAAAATATGAATAATTATAATTATTTTGGTCATGGATGCAATCTATGAAAAATAAAGATGTGCAGGGGCTTGTTGAGTTACCTAGCGGTTTGCAAGCTCATTAGTTTGCAAATGAGTATATAAGACCAAAAGAACTCTAAAGAAAGAAAGATAGAAAGTTTAAAGCCATATTGGTAGTCAAAGTTCACTTAGAGATAAGAAATAGACTATAAGCGACCTTTTCTTTGGTTCTTAAAATTATTTGAGTGATCATAGCATTAGTAGCTCATCTGGATTTGGAGTACACCAAATGGATCTAAAACAACTTTTCTAAATGGAGACCTTGATGAGAGGTCTATATAGTTTAACCCAAAAATTTTGCGGTTGATGATTGTAGAGAGCTTGTGTGTAAACTTAAAAGTCTATTTATGAATTTAAATGAAGCCACAGACAATAGTACTTAAATTTCATAGAATTGTAACATCATCTAATTTTGTTGAAAATAAGATAGGTCGGTATGTATATAGCAAGGTCGATTGGGAGGAATTTTATTCTTCTCGTATCATATGTTGATAATATTTTACTTACTAGTAATGATCTCGATTTATTTGCAAGAGACAAAAGCAAATATTGTCATATAGTTTTGATATGAAAGACACAGGTGAGATGTCATTTGTCCTTGGTATAGAGATCCATAGGGATCGTTCTTGTCGTTGTTGGGTTTATCTCGAGAGGGTTTTAAGGTGCGGAGCGATTTAGTATGCATGAATACAAGCCAGGTATTGCTCTCGTCGTTAAGGGTGATAAACTAAATAAGTCCTAGTGCCCTAATATAGATGTTGAGAAAACCAATATGAAAGACGTACCTTATACTAGTACACTTGGGAGTATTATGTATGCTCAGTATGTACTAGATCGGATGTTACTCTTGCAAGCTAATGTACAGGTGAATGTCGAGCAAACCCAAGACATGATCCTTAGGTAGCTACCAAGAAGGTTTTAAGGTACTTAAGAGGACAAAAGACTATATCTTGACATATAGACATGTTTAAGACAGGCTAGTAGAATATACAGGTCAAACTTTTACTAGGCTGAGGATGACATGAAATCAACATCCAGTTATGTCTTTAAGTTAGTAGGTGATGCAGTGTCTTGGAAAGTGAGAAACAAAAGACAATTTTGTCTTTCAGTGTCCAGGCGGAGTAGATAGCATGCTTTATAGTTGCTACTCAAGTTGTTTAACCATTAATCTCATTAAGGAGTTAATTTACATTTGATTTTGTGGATAGACCCATACTTTGTATTGTGACAATAATTCAACGATATTATTCATTAATACTCATAAGGGTCTCAAGGGTCTAAACATATGGAAATCAAATGCTGACTATTAAATAAATAGTATATAATGGTGACATATGATGATGAGCATATCTTACAGATGATATGATTGCAAACCCACTAACAAAATGACTTTGCCCATGTGTGTTAGAAAGACATATCGAAAGTATGCGCTTAGTTGCATCGTTGGGTGCTATATTTTTGTAGGAGTTGCATGATATATATGCTCATAAAGTTTTTATCTGTGTTTTGTTGCATGCAGTGACATTTTTGATATGTGTATTAGCATTTGAATTCAAAAAAGTTTGATCAATTTTTTGGTTATATGCTGAATACGTGTATATAAAGTGAAAGTCTCAAGGAATTGTGTAAACCTTGACGCAAGTGAAAGTGCATCTGATTATTAGTTTGGGATATATGTATTGTACACATAAAGTTCTGTTAACAATAAAGATAAGACATATGGAAGTTCATTGGAACTATAAAGTTATTCTCTAGTGGCACATAAAGGTTTTGTGACACTGAAGGAGAATAAAGAATTGACAAAGTGGATAACACATACAGTTTGACTCTATATGAGATGTTATCGGGTTTGCCACACTTTCACATTGAATCCATATCAGTAGAGTTAATAGCATTTGTGATCATGGATGGCTCTGTGTGATTACTGCGATTCTACCATGGTTGGTGTTGAAAGCTCTATGGGATAGGATTGACTATTAAAAGTAATCTCTAAACCCGGCATAAAGTGCACATTAAAGTCTGACTTTAATTAATATTCGTTCAAGTGGGATAATATAAGGTTTTCTATATGTGGGCTTATATTAATTAATGTTGTTTTGGATTTGGTTTAATAAAGTTAGATATAAAGGTTTTTAATTAGTCTAATGTATGGCTGACTGGTGTGGGCCGCAGTTAGCCTAGCCAGTGATGAGGGAATTAGGATTTAGCTTTAAATATTAACTAGGTTCCCTTCTCTAACCCTAATCTTTAGAAACACTTTTTACTCATAAGGTTAAGGAGAGAAAGGGCACACTCATTAAAGCAGTTCATCTGAGAAGGTCATAGAGGAGAAGAATCTAGTCAGGATCAATTCTATTTCCGCATATAGTTATGGATCAAAAGATTGGTATACAATTCTTCACTTCTGTTTTTATATTCTAATTATGTGTATATTTGATCTTGGGGTTTATCCTGTTTATGTGCTTACATAAACCTCATTCACAAGTTGCACACAACAGACACAGACGTGAGCAAGTCAAGATCATTGACTTGCTGGTTTATTTTGTTGATATACACTGGAAATAGAAGTCCGTGTTTAGCCTTCTGTTCCAATGCGGAAGCAGATGATTTGCTCCTTCCACAAGTCTTTGTCGAGATACTTTTCGGAAAATGTCAAATCCCCACTTGTTTTCAGGATCAATGTGGAAGTACTTCGAGTACCACAACGTCCCTATAAGTCAAAATAACTTCACCATGTTCACATGTTTTAGACAAACCAAAGACATAATCACTCACACACTCATATTGTTTAAAGTATGCTGAAAGACATGAAGAAAAGCCAAGCACGCACACAGAGATAAAGAAAGATTGCCATAGGAGTTTCAGCATCAACGAATATGGAACTCAAATGGTATTCTCACTCTGGAGGGTAAATGTGAGAGTGGTTGCTTTCATCATCTTTAGTTGTGTCTTTCATTAATAATTCTTCAGAGAGCTCTCTAAGTGGAACCTCTCGTTCAACATATTTATCCATTAAAATCTTGAAACTTTTCCCAACCGTTGAGCCTGGAGTACTATGTGGTTAAGAGACTAGTAAAGATGCCGAAAAATGATGCTTCAAATCATTTGAGTACAATGACAATAATTTGTGTAAAACTTTCAAATGAAGATCAACTAGGATCCCTGAACTTTGGAGCACGAAAATGGATTGAAGGTATCCACTAATGTGATGGACCTCTAGCCTGGACAAGTTTTTAACTGGTCAAAGCTTTTTCTCTATTTAAAACATAACCTTTTACCCTTTTTGTCAAGTAATAGCTTCTCATTCAGAAGCAAACTCTTCTCAGAATAATTTCTCCCAATTTATTACTGAAATAGTAATCACAAAGTAGGAGCAGAAGAAATAAGGGAAGGATCTCAATAAGGGAAAGAAGATATTGCAACACAGAAGAATACTACAGTAACTTGGTCAAATTTAAAGGCAAGTGAAAATGAAACAAATTAAGAAGTTTCCAGGACGATATAACCTTCGGCCATGGGGTGTCTAGCTTTGCATTTGACAGTACATGAATTACAGGTGAAACTTCTGTCGCAGTTATGCCATCAGATTTTGGTCGATAGGTTATATAAAACATAGACATGGAACAAAGATCGGCTACAATCAAATTAAACCCATTGTACTAGTCAGCCTCTCCCACAAGCTCATCAGCAAATTCTTTAGGACTTTTCTTGCTCTGCAGCAAAAAGATACGCACAAGACAAAAATAATTTGTCAAGTAGTAGCTGCAGCCCAAACATCCTATATTCAGTAGACGTAAAATTTCACTCAAGGAGGAATTTAACTCGACAGAAGATATGAACTCCGGAGTTAAACAAAGAAACAGAAATACATGCTAAATTTGCAGAGAAGGAAATTGTGTTGCTAACATAACAACTATTGAACAATACTAATATCGACAGAATTCATCTTTACATTTGATATACAGATAGAGGAGCGCATGGTATCAAAAATAATAATAATAAAAATAAAATAAAAATAGAAACAGAAATAAAAATCATAGATAAAAAATACAAAAATTCACACCCGTAACTAGAAAAACAGGCGTATGTCACAAGAAAAAAAGAAGAATATAATAAAAATGACAGGGAATAACATAATAGTAAAACATAGAACTAACATATTAAGGAGTAGTGGGAGATTACCTGGAGGAATCGAAGAGGGAGGTGACCCTGCTTTTTGGTGTTGACATGGAGGCTGGGAGGCAGAGGAGAATGAGTTGAATTCCAGAACATTTGTGAGAAAAGCAAGCTTAGCAAACCTGGTACAAGCAGGCCAGGTGCCACCAGCAACGGCATCTCTTCCGCCAAGGATTTGAGGATCATAATCCACCCACCAGGCCAATGGGATTGTAGGACGACTGTGGAATTCGTCTCGATTGAGAAGTAGGAGAAAGGGATGCAACGGATGTGCTTTCCAAATGAATACTCAATTCACATGTCTGATGCTGATCTGGGACAACAAATATGGATGCTAGTAGTTCTGATCAACAAATGTGAGTGAGTGATGTGATATTTTATCTCATTTACAAACCTACGTGCCAATTTGGTATCATGCACACAAGCCTGGACATTGACTCTCTCAATTTATTATATTATGAGAATAAGCATGAGTATATCCCAATGGTATCCTAATGCATCACAGCAAACTGGTATGATGCCGAAGCCTATCAATAATCATTTTAGGTCTAGCACTTTTTGTTCAACTTTTCGAAGTAGAAAGAAGATGGCTCAAGTGCAGGATCCAACGAGGAAGCCATCTTTACATAATCATCCAACTTATTCATTTTCTATGTATTCGTTTTAAAAAATATGCTTTTGTTTGCTTGTAAGAGTTGTTGTTGGCGGAATTTATACTCAGCATATTCTTTTCTTTTCTCTCCCACTTATAAACAATCCTATCGATTATATCGAAAAAAAATTGCCCTTTTTTTTAAGAATAATAAAATCATATCTAAACAGCTACCTAGACTAAATACGCCGTTGTTTCTCAAAAAACCACCAAGTACTTGTGATATTTATATAGTAATTTTTAAAATAATCCCATCTTAGAATAATAAGAGTTTTAGCATTACCTATTTATTTGTCTCGTTTAGATAAAATCATTTTCATAAAAAACCGAAAGCAGCCAAATCAACGGACGATGGAAATCAATGCCATGAAATGGACAAAAAAGATCTTCAGTGTTTCTTCATGAGCTACATTAATTTTGTAACAATGGATTAGTTTTATGATATGATTTCTTTTCACTTTACAACGGACAAGTGTCAAGATCTAAATCTCTTTGTACTAGATTCTTAAAGCTTATGGGATTCCAAAATGAAACAATCACCTAGAAATACAATTTACACATTCTTGATTCTTACATTTCAATTGAAACATTGACATTTTTTTTTTTTGGGTCTTTTTCGTTTTCAAATGAGGAGGTGTCTCAAATTATGCTGAATTAATCTACGTCTAATTTGCAATGCCTGGTCAGGGATTTGAAGTTTGAATTCGGGAGCTGTGAGATACTAATGCATGTGATTTTTCTGCTTTCAATGAGCAAATCACATTGGCATTTAAGGTTTTCATTTTAAACCATTTTATAATAGTGCTTAAGTAATTAATAATCCTTTCACCTGGTATGGTGAGTTTGCATAAACTCTAATTATGTTTTCACCAACTACTATGATTGAATTTTTAAAGCTGATTTGTGTTTCTGCTTGATAAATAAGTTTTACAATTAATTTCTTTTTCTTACTTTTTCACTCGATAGCCAATTTTAGTGATGTTAACATTTAGATAGCCAAAAATATTAACAAAATTTTAAGTGTAATGAATGCATCTTTATATTCAACACAATAAGCTGGAAAAAAGTGGCATTTAAATTGTGCTTTTTAACTCCCTAATTTGGGATAATTTACTTGAAAACTTGAATACTTATTCCCTTAAACTAATCAAGTAGTATAACTAGAATTAGATTCTCTATCCCACTTATGGTGTATTAATGGTGTAGCATATTTCAAAATGATGTTGTTCTACTTAACAGACTGACATTAATTTGTTTAATTTATAGATCGTTTTAAATTGTGATACACCATTAATACATTTTAAGTGAGACAAAGGATGTTATGAAATTTTAAGTTTAATGAATGCATCTTTATTTTTAATACAATAAACATAAATATTAAAGGGATATTTAAATTGTACTTTCAACTCCCTAATTTATGTCAAAATATTATGGAGTTGAGCTGGAAAAATAATAATAACCAAAATATGATAAATTAGTCCCTTGATATGCATTTAGAAACCGAAATATAAACTACACACTACCTTAAAAAATATAAAAAAACAAAAACAAGAGACACAATGAGGAATTGTACTTGGAGTCCATTGGCACTTGTTTGCTACGTAAGTAATGAAAAGAGTGTTGTAGGTGTTGAAAACTGTAAATTACCAAGTTGGGACTTTCTAACAGTTATTGATAATACAAACGGCTTGAACTATGATTGCACCTTTGGTCACTTTCATTCCATGTTTCTTTTATGATTTTTATGCATTGGAGTTCCTTTCCACCATGCAAATTAAATTATTTTCTTATCAATGGAAAAGGACATAATAATATGATATGATGACAATGCTACGATTGTCATTGATCAAGAAAAAAATTTATACACTAATCAATTTTATCTCATTGGTGCGGCATAGAAATTTGTCAACATTATGAAATATATAATACTTGCAAAATTATGTTTTCTTCTTCAAGGTTAATTGACTACTTTTCTTCCCCCCCTCCCAACCCCCCCATACACCCCCGGCCCCCAACCCAAAAAAAAAAAAAAAAAAAATTCTGGGCTTATTGAACCGTTTTTAATTACCTATTTTTGCAAAAAATTTAAGACAACTTGATACTTCTTTTGGATCAAATAGTTGACATAAAAAATAAATAATTAGAAAAATTCCAAGAATTTCTTTGTTAGTTCTGCCAAATTATGATGCAAATGGAGGTAGAAATTTTTTGTCTTTTCAAGTGGCAAGTTTGAGTTTACTCTTTTCTTAAAATTGTCTCCGAAATGGCAACTCAAGTAAACTATGAAAGAGTTGGAGACTTAATTACCAAATTTAAAAAAACAAGGCACCTATTTTCAATTTTGGAAGTGATCACTTGAGATTTTCAGGAAATAGACATTGAACTTTTAGGAAACTCAAGCAATTACCAGCTGCCCTATTAGATAATATATTAAGTGCAACTGCTATACTTGTTAAAATTGTACAGTATGAATACTTTTATGGTAAAAGTCGAAATTTGGTGATTAAAGTGTGCATAAATTAGAAGGCCAAAATTATTATTATTATTATTAAATAGTTTATTGCATGAAAATTAAGAATGTATCCGTTATACTTAATATTTGATCACCCTATTGAACCAGAATATGGTGATGATATTCTTCAATAAAGAATTTTGCAACTTAGCAAGAGTGCTTACTACGCTAAAGAATAATTCAGCAACTTTTTACGCTCTGGAAAACCAAGAAAAAAAACCTTTATTTTTAATCCCACTTGAAGATAAAAAATAGACATATTTGTCATCATGAAGCTAACTTCCATTTCTTTGCATATAAAGCACATCACTGGTAACCAAATTTATGTTGGAAGTTTGGCTAGATCTTTGCATTATAGTTATCTTCTGGGAAACTTCTCATGTCTATTTAATATTTGGATTCACACTACATTTTGCTTAAAAAACAGAGAAGGACAATAGTCATCAAGCCATTACATCATCCTTTAACTCCACTAAACTTCTGACTTTGATCAAGCCTAGAACTAGAATTGACTTTGGCTTTTGTAGTTTGCATTTCCTTAATTGTTTCTTCTCAACAGTACTTTTCCCACAATGAGCTCTTGCTAGGCCTTGCTTTTGGTATCATGAAATCATCCCATCTTTATCTGAGTCCAAATCGAAAATAACCATCATCATCTGTAGGAAGCTAGTGATAGTTATTATGGGAAGGAACACTGAAGATAAACGAGTTGTACCGCTAGGAAGGAAGGTAAATATTATGTTCTTCCATATACTAATTTATGTAACCATTTTGCGTGTATCCCTTGAAATTTTTATGGCCAGATGTTCAAAATTCTGATCCTGAGTATAACAAATTTCAACGCACAACAGAAGATGGTATCAGGAAATCATTGCTTAGTTCTATCAAAAGATCCCCTGGTGAGGATAGTAGGCCAAGCAGTATGGTTATCAAGGTAAACACAAACACAAATTTATATCTAGCCTTTTCCTGCAGGAATTAATTTGATCTGGTTGAATTGAAGTTCTGATACAAGTTCTTGTTATTTTACAGAAAACCAATACAGTGATACCAGCTCATATAGTAGCCGAAGCAATATCTACGCTCCATGGTCTTGATCTTTGATGGTCAGGGTCAATTACACTAGCTGAAATGCTCTATGTGGAACAGTATGTCCTGGCAAAGTATCCAGAGTACTCGAGTGCGCTTGTAGAAGGAGGAGATAAGACAGATTTATACAATATTTACATCAAAGAACAAATTTCAGAGCTCTCCCCTAATGGAAAGAATAAATCACCTAAGAGTGGTGGAGTTTGAGAACCATCAACTCCTACCTTTGGAAGCAATCTTCCTGATATAGATGAAATCCAATTAGAACCATCCAGATTACTTGATATCTTGACCAAGGAATCATCCTTTGTTGGAAGCTTCATCTCAATCCCTGAAATTCAAGCCCGAAATAGAGTCCTTAACCATTGTGGTTTGCCTGAAGAGGATTATCTAGTGCTTTTCACTCAGCAGTACAAAGATGCCATGATGTTGGTTGGGAGAGCTATCCGTTTTCAGGAAATTTCTACTTGAGCATCATTGGTGAAGAGGCTGATTATGTGAGAGAATTCGCAATCTTCAAAGATTCAAAAGTCATCTCAGCACCAGAAACCTGGCTGGATTTGAGGATTAAGGGATCACAACTGAGCCAATATTTCAGAAGAAAATGCAAACACAGTCCTAAAGGGCTGTTCTCTTATCCAGCTGAGGTAAACGGGATGCGATATTCGATGCATTGGGTGACCGAAGCTCATTGGAGCTCATGGCATGTTCTGCCGGATGCGACAGCCTTAGTAGTGGGGAAAGATCGGCTAAACCTTGCTCTTTATAGGCCTGATTTTGTTCTATGTAGTATCGAGAACACTCATCCTCACCCTTCAAAGATCACCTGTCTTCTTATCAGGAGAAAATCTTTTGATGTTTATAACAGATTAAGTTCCAGCATTTGAGTAACAGCTTCATGTTTATCCTTCATTTGCATATTTATAGGTGAAAAGTGTTGTTTAGTGGTGAGATTTCTACATCAGAACATACATGGAAGTGATGAATCTATTAGCTAGTTTTGTATTGTTCATTTCTTCAGGAAACCGTCCAAAATAAATGACTGATTGATATGTTGAATCCATGTGACTGACAATGTGATTTTTTGGGCAAAAGTAGAACTTTGGTGCTACTGTAGTGATGGACGTTTATTTCTAAATTACGCACAAATTTAATCCAATTTCTTATTGCTTGAACATTGTGAAAAAAATTTACTTAGCTGCTTTTCATCTACAATGTTGAATTTCTCGATTCTAGAATTTAATATAAATATATTTTTAATATTCTCGTCTGGAATGAGGGGGAATTGTTCTGGAATTCTTTGAATTCTACAAATCATTCTGAGGCCTTTTTTCTCATTTGGGCCAAAGTGTACTAGAAAAGCTCACTGACAATTTTGTGGACTGTCTACAGCATGATTCTAAAATAATTTCGGTCAGTGGTTTTGACCCTTAGCTACTAATCTATATGACTAAGAACCAGATTTGTCTTGGTTTTTCCAATGCAACTGTCAAATGATTGCAATATTTACAAAATACGAGGAGAAACAAAAGAGGAGATCAATGAAACATATGTGGAACACCAACTCTCCCTAAAGTTGCTTCTGAATGTTGCACTGCAAAGGGATGCTCTTCACCAGGGGGCAGAATGGAGTAGCATTAGTCAATGTTTAAAGGGCACAAGTGAGAATTAAGAATACTTTGTTCTTCAACTTTAATACATAAAACATTTCATCCATCTAACAGTTTTTTATATACAAGTTGAGCACAGTATTATTGAGAGACATTACTGGTAGGAACTACCTGATGGACCGAATGTAATATTGAGGAGCATATTGGAATTAGTCAGTTCATACCACAAAAGTTTTACTTCCTTTACAAGGAATTCTAGGTGCAATAATGCATACCTAATCAGGTTTCTCTGGTACTTACTTTGAATGTGGTAATTTTGTAACTCCGGAATGTTATAGTTTTACATAGGACCCAGATTATTTTGAAGTGTTCATGCCATCTTAAAGAAATAAACTATCTTGGCTGCCAAGCTTGTTATGTTTGTATTTGAACAGCCTTTAGCTTGCAACTGACAGATATGTTGGTAAGTTAAAAGGGGTTGAGGCTAAGGCAGCTAGAGGAGCTCAGCTTTTGGAGAAACAGAAGATTGAAGAAGCTAAAGTACCGAGTTGCAATGCAAGGTGGAGTCAGGATGAGGTTCAGAGGTGAGATTTTTACTTCATTTCCTCTCTAATATTCATACAAATTAAAGCAAAAAGAACATAATTATAGTAGAAGAGAACTTTAGTTAGCAGCGACCAATGAGTGGAACAAATACGGCTTTTGAATCTATTCTTATGTTCAGATAAGCGGTGGAGGAAGCAATGATAATTTTTTTTTAACGTTTTTATTCTTATGTTCAGTGGGTGTTACACTATCTACTTTTTTGCTTGTTGATAATTGTGCAGTAGTGCCTCTGTGCTTCACATATTGAATGAAGATCTTAGTACCATAACAATATACAAGTTGCCCGGTTGGACGTGGATAGATGATAACTAAAATGCAAGATCAAAAGAGAGATTTGCTGACATTTTCCATCTATCAGATACTATTTATATAGCGGCCCGGAGAAAGCTGATGTTATCATTAAAACTTGCTACTTTGTGTGTTATTTACTGAATGCAAAAGAATGCACATTCATTTCACTTGTATATCTTGCCATAGCACAGTCTGAAAACAGTATTATGGACTCATTGGCGGACAACAAAAATGCATTTTGTTGGCTTTCTTTCTGCTTGAATTGCTTCTTTCAGGTTTGGTGTGATGATGGCTACCCACGGCTGGTGAAGCGACCGATAGAAATAGCTTTGACTGGGAAAATGAGCAAGTGATGTGCGTGTTATAAAGAAGATGACCTTGAACAAGAAGGATTAGAAGTTTACGAAGGTTGTGATTATTTTGCAAAAAAGTGTAGGTTATAGCAAGGTTAATTTTAAATCTCGAACCGTTTTCTACGAGTTCAGAGCGAGTTTATAGGGGATGGTTTTAATAGCATACCCAAAACCACAAAACACGAAGAGATAGGAGGAATTGAGGAAATAGCAGCTCCACCAAAGACATTTGCAAATATAGCGAGTTGACCAAATCATTTCCAACAATAGCGGGAGGAGCGTAAAAGTAGCGGAAAATACCGAAAAACCACGATACAATCCAAGTTCATCGTTTAACTTCATGTCACCGTTCTGCTGCCATTTTTCATTCTTCATGGATTGAACAACCCATTTCCATGATGCGTACATGAAATCAAATCCACGTCTGAGTTATTTCGTAGGTAATAATTAAAAATGTAAACTACATCCCGGCAATGAAACAAAATCCACTTGTATGGCGGAAATTGGATGTTTGAAGCTAGCCGAAGAGTTAGTTATTAAGGTTACTGGACATATATATGTTGGGCGGCGGCATGTGTTGGGCGAATAAGCGAATTTGTTAGAATTAAATCGATGTTTGGTTAATGTTTAGTCGACATTTTAGTGTAATCTAGACTTTGTCGAGACTTTAATCGAGTCTTTAATCGATATTTTAATCGAGACTTTAGTCGACATTTATTCGAGTTTGATCGACATTAATAATCGGCGTTTTAGTAGATGTTTCGATAAATAAAAATGGGCGAAATTATTATTTGAAAAGCGCCCACTCGTATTCTCTCGGTGATCGTTCTCCACCATCACTTACGACCGCAGAAGAACACGGAAGTAACATTTTCAACCGTTTGTCATTCTCGATCTTGATAACCCATTTAAATCCATGATTTACACCATATTCAAGCATTGCAATTCAAATAGCACGTACTCGAGGTGGGCGTCGTGATTAGCGCAATGAAGCGGACATCGAGAAGCCGACTAAGGACAAGAAGAAGGTTAGTTCACATGTTGCTTCATGTTTATTACGTTTAGAAATCATAGTGCTTGGTTACTCATTTTTGTGTATTTGCGCATTTCGTTTAGAAAGTGTTATAGTTTTAGGGTTTTGCACATGTTTAAACCCTTTCATACCGTTGAAATCTTGTTTTTATTACTTGAAATACACAAAAGCGTCCACAAAACACTGAGAACCATATTCTTGATTAACACTTGGCGAGAACAAGTGTCGGCCAGATACCCAAAATACCTCGACTAAGTCTCGAACAAATGAGTCATTGTATGGCCGAATATGTCTCGATCAAGTATCGATCAAATTAATCGACAAAGATTAGGTGAAAAAGCATCGATCAAAGAGTGGACAAAAATCCTCGAGCAAGTATCGATTTAATCTATATCTCTTTGCTTTGTAATGTGCGATATTTTTCTAAATTTTCATTTGGTTAATTTCACAAAATCCTCGACCAAGTGTCGATCTAATCTATCACACAAACAAACCAACACCTCACGGTGATGCAACAAATCTAAGTGTATAATTGTATTTAGTTTATGAATAGCCTTGAATAAATTGATTATAAATAACAACTTCTTAGAATTAATCTTCCGAAGTGTTGTGAAATCATAAAGTTAATATGTCCCAATTTTCCGTATCAAACAAGTATATAATCCGTATTACATTTCCCAAACTTGTAAAATTTATAGTTTGCCAAATTACGGTGAATGCATATATTCCATGTTTCATAGTAAAAGGTGAGAGTGACTATGTGCAATAATTGAACATATTTGACATTGCAATGTGTAGGGACATTTGAAGGCGCAAATGGTCATTCGGGAGAGAGTTTTCAACGCTCGGTATCGCAATATTGCTATTATGAAGCCAATATGAAGATGATCGGTCGAAATTGTGAGAGGCAAAGGAAATGCCGAAGGAGAGTTGTCTTGCTGAAATTGCTCTTGACCACGAGCATACGTTACAGTGTAAGCAGATCATACATTCCCTATTGTTGAGGCAACTCAAAGCTGGGCGAAATCAGCGGGAAAATAGCATTTACTTCAGCGTTGCGGGAAGAATGTGAAATTTGGCAAGAGGAGTTTGCCGTAATCACGGGCTGAAGATGGCGATTTTGATAGTGCATATGCCAAGTACGCGCACCTAATGGTCCTCGTCAATATCGAAGTTCATTAAACACCTTGGTGCGACGGAGGAAGCTACAAGCGATGAAGTGATGAAGGCCTAGAGGATAAACTCAAGTTATTCGGACATTGATGTCGTGGGCGACACTATTATACGTACATATCATTCAACGGCATGGCAAAGAGAACTCGAATTGAAGACAAGCTCCTTCATTTGGCCTATGATTGGAAGAGCTTTGATGAAATCCCGTGGGGTGAAGCGTCTTACGAGTGACAATCGATAGTGCTAGAAAAAGCATGATTAATGCCTTGAAGCAAACAACTCATCTGAAAGCAGGACATACACTCTTGAAGATTCGGTGGCATTTGGGGTAAGATTACGATTCACTTGTGTTTTAAGTTATATAACTACATGTGTAATATTGACTTCAATGTCCTAATATTCCCTCTTTCTCGGTGTTCGCATATGAGATAATGTCACATCTTGAGCGTTTGAGGATGGTGCAAAGTGTTGAATCCTCTGAGGACAAGCGAGGATGTTTAGGTGGAAAGGCGTGATTTGTTCATGAGAATGTCCATGTTGGTCGTGAAGCATTTCTTGAGTGGAAGGTTGTTAGGGCTAATAAGCGATTTACACGAGGTGTAAGGACAAAATTACATTGGATGTTGAATCACATTGCCGTTAGGAATTCTTCAACCTAGAAGATCACAAAATATGCTAACAACCATACATGCAAATCATCATTGGTCCAAAGTGATCATAAGCACGCCCGAGATGTATTTGGCTCATGGATCAAATGTAAGTACCACGGATGTATGTCGGCCGTATAGGCGAAAATTATTTCAAATATTCGGTCGGAGTTGGGTGTTAACATAACGTACAATAAGGCGTGGCGCGCAAGAAAGCTGCTTTGGAGGAAGTTCGAGGAAGTTTTGAGGATTAAGTATCGGATACTTCCATCTTATTTGCATGTGATGAATGAGTTGAACCGAGGCTGTTGTTGAAGTATGTCGAGAAGAAGATGGGTGCTTCAAGTATTTATTTTTCGCATTTGGTGCATCGATCCGTGGATTCCAACGGCACATGCGGCCGATTATTGCGTTGATGCTTGCTTCTTAAAGGAAAATATCCGGTTCATTACTTGTTGCAACTAGCATAGATGGTAACAACCAAGTATATCACGTGGGTTGGGAATAGTTGATTGAGAGAATGGCGCATCGTGGGAGTGGTTTCGAGAGGTTAAAGATTGCAATTGGCTCCGTATGGATGGGTTGGTATTTGTATCGTGACATAAGAGCATCGCCAAAGGTATTGCCAACGTTTTCCTAATTCCTTCCATGGAGCGTGTATTTATCATCTAAGCAACAACCTCAAATCAAATTCAAACAAAGCCTTGATCCCATTATACTTTAAAAGCTGCAAAGGCTTACACTATTCTTGAATTCAATGAGATGTTTGGAATTATTTCACTACAAAATCCACGGGTTGGCGAGTATTTAAGAGAGGTGGGGCTTGAGCGTTGGTCAAGGGCACATGCAGTGGGAGGCAGCTATACAATAATGACTCAACATTGTTGAATGTCTAAATACTGCTGTTGAAAGATGCCCGAATTGCCTATTCATTCCTTGGTGGACTACATCAGTAACACACTCCAAAGATGGTTTCACGATAGGCGTCACAGTACTGCGAAATCAACACAATGACCACCCATCTGTGAAGAGTTAATAGGATCAAGGATGAGAAGCACAATCCTATGTTGTTGATCGATCGATATGAATAGATGGTGTGTAAGGGATATTGCAAACGTGCTGACTGATGGATTTGTTTGAAAAGATATGCGCGTGTCAGTGTTTGATATGGATCAACTCCCATGTGTGCATGCACTAGCTGCTGACTCGACAATCAAATTGACCATTACACCTTATGCTCTCAATTTTATCACCTGCTTTGCAATTCTGATGCTTATGCGAAGCTTATTATGCCGTTGGTGATTCTAAGGCTTGGATTGTGCTGAAGAAATTTTATCCATTCAACTATCACCCCGGAACCAAGGGCTAAGAGTGGTGGCCCGAAAAGAAATTCCTTCAACAGAGAAAAAATTGAAAAGAAGCGTAGTAGTTGTGGACTGGCACAACAGCGATGCACAAATCAATTAGTTTGTAGGGACTAAAATTGTTGACACTATCTTGTTTGATGTAATGAATAGTTCTGATTCATTATCCGTATTATGTTTTATCAATAAAACACATACTCATTTGACATTTGATAGTCTCTGCGACAATCGACATATTTAAGTGTTAAAATCCATTTCGTTTCGTGCATGATATTTTGTACACCATCGAGAATATGTGATAAAAATGTTAAAAAATGAAAAACAAAACACATGGAAATAACGAGATACTGTGCTAAAGCCTCTTAATTTGTACTTGTTTTAAAAAATTATAAATTGTTTAACAAAATGCATGAAGCTCTATATGAAGACAAGCTCCAAAATATTATGATTCTTGTTGGTTTTTTTCTTCCTTCTCTCTGACTCATTGTATTACAAAACACACAAATCAAAACAGTAGAAAACCTTATTTTTTCCTACCAGTAGATGTTGATGGACTTATATTAGTTTCTTTTATTTCAATATCAAATAAAATAGCACACCTCGATTTATCCAACAGCAATAAGATGTCATTCACAATGATGTAATATGTTCATCGAGGTTTAAAATGTCGACTAAACCTCGAATAAAATGTCGACAAAACCTCGACTAAAACCTCGTATAAAACCTCGACATAATGTCGTCTACAAGTCGGTTAACCTCTTGACGAAACATCGACTAATTATAGTTTATTAAGTCCAACAGATGCCGACTTCCTTCCTTATTTGCCGTAGAACCTTAATAAGTCTTCGGCCATCTTCAAATATCCAAATGCCAGTTTGAGACGTCGGGATTTTGTTTGTTCCTCGGTCGGGATGTATTTTACATTTTTTTATTATTAGTGGCGAAATCAAACAAGTTGTTTGTTAAATCGGTCATGAAATCCAACTTCATATGCATGCCGTGGAAATGGGCATTCAATCCATGAAGAATGAAAAAATGGCGTGAGCGGTGACATGAAGTTAAGCGATGAACTTGAATTGTATCGAGGGTTTTTGGTATTTTCCCGTCGCTATTGTTGCAAATGATTTGGTCAACCTGCTATTGTTGCAAATGATTTGGTTAACCTGCTATTTTCTCAAATCTCACCAAGAGATATAGTGTTGTGTGTGTCATGTAATATGTTTTAGGTGTGGAGTGTTGTGTGTCATGCAATCAGCTTTGATGATTCTTTGAAACATAGTTAAAGTAGGGGCGATGTTTATTTTTTTACTTGTAATTACTTTCAAATGCTCAAAGCTCATTATTCGAACCTGATTTAATCTTCTGGAGTTTGAAGTATTTGTTGTTTGAATGATGAATGCTCCTCGGTGTGAGTTTAGTTAACCATATTTAATCTTCACAGCCTTAACCACATTTGTGCATGTCGCTTCATAATGAACATAGCAACAACATAGTGATCGCATTCGTAATTAAATGAACAACATGCTAATTGCTAAACTTATATCAAATATTGTGAGGATACTTTTCTTCTCACATAATTCGATCAAGTTTGATTAAATTGAATCTTCGTGAGTGTAAATTTACTTATTCCATATGCTCATCAACATTTGTCTTGCAAAAATTCTGATCTCAGTCTTCAGCTTCATCTTCATCTAGACTAGCACTTTTTTCTCAGTGACCCAAAACTACAAAAACATTGGGGATATTTACAGAAAAAAGCTGTTTAGCTAGATGATCTAAATTTTTGTTCAATGAACTCTTACTATGGGTTAGTGCCTGTCAAAATTAGTTATAGTCAGTTATTTTGCCTTTGCCCAGTTGGCACTGGTTCCGTTCCCTCCATTTTCGAGCGACTGAAAATGACTATCCTGCAAAACTTAACCAAACACAAACCTCACCATTTCCCACTCGACTCCACCCTCTTCAACTCCTCCTCCTCCATAACCACCCAAACCCGCTGGAAGAAAAAACCTGCCAACACAGCCCAAACTCGTCTCCATTCTCGAACCCGAGACCACAAATTGGACCCTCTCACAAACCATATCGTCAGATTCAACCGCATCCTCCACCTCGACAGCTTCCTGTCCGCCAGAAAACGGGGCCCATTTGTCTCCCATAGGCTCCTCTCTAAGTGGGCCCCGCATGTTGGGCTTACTAAGGTACCCGTTGGGGAGTTTCTCAGGAAGTACCCTCATGTGTTCGACGTATTTACTCACCCCATTAGGAAGAATCCGTGTTTTAAGTTTAGTTCTGGATTTGTGGGTTTGTTGAAGGAAGAGAATGATGTTGTGCGTGGACTTGAATTTGAGAATGTGATTAAGATTAAAAAGATCTTGAAGATGTCTGTTAATGGTAGTATTCACTTTCATGCACTCAGATTGACTAGGAGGGAATTGGGTTTACCTGAAAATTTTGGCGAATGCATAGTTCAGAAGTCTGATAATGTGTTCAGAGTGGTAGACATGGAGGTTTTTAAATTGGCAGATAAAAATTTTGTTGATTGTAACGATCATAATGAGACGTCTGTCGGTGTGGCTGAGGTCGAAAAATGGAGGGAGAGAGAGTATAGGGAGAAATGGCTGAGTGAATTTGAGGTCAAGTATGCTTTTCCCATGAATTTTCCTACTGGGTTTAAGAAAGAACCTGGCTTCAAGGAGAAATTGAGGAATTGGCAAAGGCTTTCTTATGTGAAGCCTTATGAGGAAATGGAGGTTGCTCGGATGCGGGGTCGTGGTGGGATTCAACGGTATGAGAAGAGGGCGGTGGCTATTATTCATGAGTTATTGTGCTTGACAGTTGAGAAAATGGTGG
Organism: Gynochthodes officinalis; assembly: GCA_020080225.1. Taxonomy (NCBI): domain Eukaryota; kingdom Viridiplantae; phylum Streptophyta; class Magnoliopsida; order Gentianales; family Rubiaceae; genus Gynochthodes; species Gynochthodes officinalis. The sequence continues at coordinate 26,018,161 of CM034623.1, forward strand.
AGGTTCAGAAGTTGGTGCATTTTCGGAAGGATCTTGGAATTGAGGTTAATATTAGGGAACTTCTTTTGAAGCATCCGGGTATATTTTACATGTCTACTAAAGGGAATACCCAAATGGTTTTCCTTAGAGAAGCATATAACCAAGGATATTTGGTTGAGCCCAATCCAATATATGAAGTCAGGAGGAAGTTATTGGACCTCATTTTGCTAGGGCGACGAAGTACTCGAAGACTGAGAAATGGAAGGGAAATTGGTGCTGAGAGACATGATGTGATGTTCGTTGGCAGTGAAAGTGAAGCCAGTGATGATGGATATGGTATAACTTTGAATGAGATTGAAAGAGTAGTCAGTGAAGGACATATTGTAACTAATATTGAGAGGCTAAGAGAGGAGAATGATGGTGCTTTTGTCCTTCCATTTTTGGAAAACTTTGCACATTGTGGTCAGGAGAGTGAACCCCATGAAGTTGTTGATCAGGTGGAGGAAGAGCTCATTAGGCAGCAAGAGAAAGACAATCAGTTGGGTGACAGGTACAAAGAAGGGAAAGTGGGACTTGCATTTACCATGTGATTGCTGCAGACCTTATTGACTTTGGGGTTGTCGTAAATTTTGCTTGATGATTGTTTCTCTCTGGCTAGCTCATGATGGTTGCGGACCAGAAACATGTAGGATCAGACAATTGTTTTGAAGAATCCTTTTGATAGTGGTTCGTAACATAATGTATGATGTCACAGTGTATCATATCTCTTACTTTGACAATCTCTTTCAAGTGACCTTCAAAAGAAACAATCTCTTACAAGTGGCATAAATCTAGACATAGTTGTGTATTGAGAATATTATAATGATGCATTTAAGATGATCTTGTTGAAGCATTATTGTTTTAAACTCCTGATGTCATACTATTCATTTGAATTAGTTTTAGGAAAGCGTTTCTCCATGTTGTTGTTTTCAGATGCCGCAACTCATTTTTAACATGCATGCCTAAGACGCCATACACTCATTTATTCAGATTCATGTAAAAATGCCTTATACTCAACTCATTTTCTAATTATGGGATTTCACAGGTTAATTTCCATTTTATGTTTGCCTGCAAAATTTTGCAGTAATGTTGATGACTGTGATGTGTCTTATCAGATTGTTACCACATTTGTAATCATCCTTGAAAATTGCAACTGTGAGATTTAAGGCAGGTTGGTTTATGTCTACTGTGATTGCGAAGTCACCCTTCTAAGTACCTCCAAATGCTTGTGGCAAAGAGCCTAGAGTTGCTTTGCAGCTAGAAAGAGAATACTGGAGGATGGATACAGGGGTAAGATTCTATGTTATTTTGTCCTGGCTTAAGATAAGTGGTTTCTTGTTTACAGATAAAGACATACATAGAATATATTCTTGATTCAAACTATATAAAATGTTATTGTACTGGCAAATTTTTATTTCTAAGCATTTCCTTTTCTGTTGCCTAAGTTCATTAGTGATATTTTGAGATTATTATCTTTTTTTGGTTACCTATTCTTTACAAATTGATGATTACGCAATTCTGGTCTATTTGCTCATTAAATGGCAAACTTTTTTGGCAAATAAAATGCATCAAACAATAAATACGTGTTGTAGACTGGGATTGGGAAAAAACATATTTAAAAATGAAGAAACTTAATAAAAAATGATGATGTTGAAGTTATCCTTCACTTGTAATTTTTTTCCCTTAGTATGAGTGAACGGATAATCTGATGTAATTAAGGTAGCTGGAAGTCTGAAAAACTCTCATTGCTTTCTGGGTCGACTCTTTGGTTATGCATTATTCCATGAAATATTTGTGTTGCTTCACTTGCATTCTGATTTTTGCACTGACGACAAAACATATTTAAACATTTGGCAGGCATCCTCAATGTTATTTATTGTTGTCCTGGATCTCATTTGAATTGTTTCCACTCCCTCGATGTATGTCAAATTGCTAACAATTTTTGGTTTGCAAATCCTTGATAAGATCATCGAGTACTTAACAAGTCTGATTAGAGTAGTAAACCTGTCGGCTTCTCAATTAGGGTGTTTTTAGATGCTGCCAGAAACAAGTAGCTACTCATTTTTTATTTGAGGGTTCCTTGTACATGAGAATTATATAGTCCTCATTCACCAAATAACTAATAATTATGAATTTTCACATGTTACTTGTAAGCTGACAATGCTACTAGAAACTTTGTGACTAATAGTAATTTGACTATTTTTGTGTTGTAAATAACTATTGCTGCTGATCTGGTGTTATTAGAATTACTATGGGTCCTTTAACGAGTGAAGTGCTGGTAGTTTTTGAATTTTATCCTTTTACATTAATTATTCAACAATTTGGAAATTTAAATTGTTTGACCTCCAGCTCTAATTGTAAAATTGGATATATTTTCTCATTAAAATATGCAGCCACAATGGACATGTAAAATGAATAAAAGAACCAAAAAGTGCCATCAGTCATTCAGTCTAGAGTATATGAGTCTGTTCATGTACATGTGTTCATGAGGATTAAGACTGGAAAAAATAAAAAAATAGGGACACCTTATATTTCTTATTTTGAGCAAAATGTGGAAGCATTAGAGTTGTTAGATTCTCCTATTATATGAAAATTCCAGAACTTCCCTTTAGAAGAGACCAAGTTTTCTTCACACAAGAACTCCCATGAAAACCACATCTCAATCATCCGATCAACATCATGTACCAATACATTTGTCCCATTTCCGTAATTATTTCTCGCTAATAAACTAGCTGTGTAGATGGAAGCCATTCTACCAGGACATTCAGGTTTATGACCACATGGTCCATCAACCACCACCACATCCCACTTCAATCTATATATTTTTGAAGGAAGCTTTTTAAGTGCCAATTTGCATCTTGATTTTTGAAGAACACCAGCTGCTAATGGTGAACAATGTTTGTTATTTCTAGCATGCTTCAGCAGCTTGAAAGCATCTTGGGCTACTGTTGGATACTCAATTTTGTAAATTGAAGTACCATTGGCCATCTTTATAATTGTACTTAGCTTTTCAGGATCATCCTCTAGAAAGACTGTGACTCCAGCTGCAGTCAGGGATGAAAGGTTGGAGTACTCTTGTTCAAGCCCAAAATGAGGAGATTGCATGGGGATCTGTGAGAAATGAAATTGAATAGAAATTGCATTTCCTTTTCGGTTAAATTTCTTGAATTTGCATTTGAAGCAGTGCTTTTTGGCGTTCTTGAGCTCGTGCATGGTGTGACATATTCTTGTGATACACAGAAGACAGAGCAGGATGTGGCCTAGTTGATGAAGATGAAGTAACAATGGTGATCTTGAGAAGCCGGAACACTGATGCACATGACAAGATAAAAACAAGAATCGGGATGAGTTTCTTTTTGTTAAGAAGACTCATCTTTCCTTCCCCTTTGCAATATTTGTGGTGGAGCTGAAAGGTCTGAGCTGCCTTGGATTGTTTGAGAGAGAAGAGAGTAATGGTGTTAGAGGACTAACAAGAGGATGGTAAGCAGGCATTGTGTTCTTTCCGTGCGATTGGTAAAAGCTAGTATTACTACATGTTTGATGTATGATTGGAAGGCATTGTGTAACACTACATCTGTTTTCTAGATAGTTTATGGTGGAGTTCTTTGAGTGATGAGGAAGTGATATGTGAATTTGCTTATGTTTGAAGCGTTGCTTTATTAACTTGATGAGATTTCAGCACAGCAAGCAATGAATCATCCGCTCAAGAATTGGCTATCAATAAAGGAAAAAGTGGAAGTTTGGTACCTCAATCATATCAGGTTGATAGTTTGATGTGCACTTTAACGTTTGGATTTACATGGAGGTTGGCTGACTTCTTTTGCTGCTGATGCAGTTAAGAGGATGCATGTGGTGGAAAAGTGAAACATAAAGAAGGTTTTAGAAGTTGATTTTGGGAGTCTTTCAGCTTTCTGGTGCACTGTCATAAATAAGGCAACGAAAATTCTAAAATGATTGCCCAGTTCAGCTGTAATTTCAAAGCACTGGTGATTTAAAAGCCATGCTTATTTAGTGCACAATCTGAATAAATAGGTTGTTGGACTAGGACAGTTAACCCATCATTTCTTTTCTAACCTCTTAAGGCTTTAACTAACAAAGTGACACATTCCAAAAATTAAGTTGAGCTGATTGCATTTGGCTTTCATATTATTTTCAATTTTTTATCTGTTGTAAATTACAACTGTAGCCCTTCTAGGTTTATTGGTGATGGTACATACTTTACCTACTGCATTAGTCAGGGGTTTGAACAAAGAAAATGTGACATGTTGAGTGAAAAAGAGAAATAAATTGTTGAGTGAGACATGTTGTAAACTTCGGAGAATGTGACATCCAGAGTTAACATATATGGTCACCCCTTTTTTTATGCAAACAAAAGAAAATAAAATGTCAAGATAAGAGACAAAAGTACATTTAAGGTTGAAATTGAATTGGTTAACGCTTCATGTCTTGGATATCTCTAATGGTAATGGTGTGTTGTTAGATAGAAATGGTAATATAACATTGGCAGTCAATAATCAATAACTAAAGGAATTTTTAGTTACCTTTTTCCAAGTTTAGTAGTGCTAGTAATTTATGTGGGAAAGGAAAGTTTTAAATATAAATGAAAAAATCTACAAAATAGTCTCCCACATATTTAGAATAGAAAAAAAAATTCGGCAATCTTCGGCTCCTGCAAGAAGTGGAAGAAAAAGAGGAGGACCAAGCGCAATCGATCCATGCCTCCTCTTTCCAACAACAATCCCAAGAACTCATTTTGAACCACTAGCTGATTTTTTCACAACCACCACCACCACATCCTCAGCCACCCAAAAAACGCTCATATTTTCCTTCTTCTTCTTCATCCCATCAGCAAGACTCCGAACATGCGAGATTGGGAGAAAAAATGGGAGAAAGTTTCCACCACCAACTTCAACAACAGCAGCACACCACCACAACCACCAGCCGTCAAGCAGGTTCTTCAAGATTAGCCTAAGGAACACTGGAGGCGAGATCGTGGAGGTCTAAGGTGGGCACATTGTAAGGTCTACTGGGTGCAAAGACCGCCACAGCAAGGTCTGCACTGCCAAAGGCCCAAGGGACCGCCGTGTAAGGCTCTCTGCCCACACTGCCATTCAATTCTATGATATCCAAGACCGCCTTGGATCAATGAGCTTGCCGAACTACCTAGCTGGCATCCCACTACCTTTTTTTTTTATTGTAAGATCAGCTAAAGTCATTTTCCTTTAGAAACATCTTTACAAGAGAAAAAAGAACCAAAATATGATGAATTAAGAAGACAAACTTCAAGCATATACACTTATGCAATGTTCCAGTGATGCCTTGATTTTTACTCATCTCACTTCCCAGAACATAAAAAAATAAAAATTTGTATTCGAACAGCCTGCCTGTATCACTTTCGTAAAGCTATTTACCAAGAAGCGTCGGTCTATAGGAAGCAAGGCTTTGGGCAATCTCAATCCGTTCCCTAGGGTCGTTCATGTTCTCATCCCTAGGCTTTCGAGCATTTGCATATTCCTTCTTGTAAATTTCAGAGGCTATATTAGGCCCTCCATGGTAGAGTATGTTCCCAATGGGAACCCCATTTGCTTGATTTATCATCTGAGCAGGAGTAATTATTCGAGGTTCAGGCTGCAATTCCCTTAGCTAAGAAAGTTATGACTGGTATGGTTATTCTTTCCTTCCAATAACGGCTAATTTCTTGGAACACCTCTGTAGTTTCTGTTGATGGTAAACCATTGATGACGATATCAGCATCCCACACAGCTTCCTGCAAGTTGTTAACTACCTTCAGAGGACAAAGAGGTGTGTCCCACTACTTATTCTTTATCAAACACAAATTTTGAACAAGCCCAGAAAGCCCCAGCTGAAAATCATCAAAATTCCATCAACAGCAGCAACACAATAAGCAACAATTGAACATCCATCACGGTCATGTGGTGGTGGTGGGAATAGTTCTGGCTCTTCCGGTAAAAGGGCAATGTCAGTGTTGGGAAATGAAAGTGCCCAACAAGGACTTCACCAGAGCGATAGTGCTGTGAATCCAAGTGAGAATCGATCAAGTTTTTTGCCGCCTTCTCTGGATTCAGACTCAATTGCTGATACTATTAACAGGGTTAGCATCAAAACCATCCCACCAACCACCGCAGAAAAGACTGACGAGCAACAGAAATCAAATCAAAATGAAACCTTTGAAAAAGATTCAGCCATTATTAAGGATCCATCTACTGAAACCTCAAAACAAGAGTCAACAACTGCTACTCAACCTCAAACCGGAACCCCAACGAAAGATTCACTCAACATTGCTCCTCAAACTGATGAGAAAACTGATCCTGCGGCTTCAAAAGGAAATGTTTGGCAACCAATAGGCTGATCACTTCAAAGGATCATGCTTCTGTTCAGATCAATATTGGGCATTTGAATGAGAGGGGGGTTTACACTGGCAACTTCTCTACGTTTGCTCTTTGCGGCTTTGTTCGTGCTCATAATGCCCTTGATTGTCTCTGGCAAAAGAAGAAAGTTGAAGTACGCCAACAGTAGACTAAGAGAATGGTTTTGCCTTGATTGAAGGCTTAACTCTGGTTTGTTAGTTAATTGATGAATTTTCTTTCTTTTTCTCGAAAACGATAGAAATTTATTAAATTGCCAATGACAAAAGATGTACAAGAGTTAGCCAAAAAGGCTAAATGATCTCCATGGTCTGACAGTATAAGACTGACCTACGAAGGAAAGTGCACAAGATGACAAGAGAAATAAAAAGATTGCACAAAAGAATTAATGTGATTAGTGCACAGATCACATCAATTGCAACCATGACACCTATACAAACTGGTTGATTGCCATCTATTAGAGAATCATAAAAATGCATAAAACTAAGCAATGACAACCAGCGTCGGCGCGTCCTAACGATTGCTCCATGCCTTGTATGACTCAATGCATCGTTGAATAGCCACAAACAAACTAGAAACAAAAGACCCATATTGGGGAAAATACCTCACAATGGAGGAAAAGGCCCTCATAGTAGAGGCAAAAAAAATAAAAAATAAAAAATAAATGAAAAAAAAAAAAAAAAAATTGTTGCACACCTTTATCGCACCACGGATCGCCCACCTTTGGCGTGTAGCTACAAGTGTGCAGCGGCTCAAATCGCACTGCGGTGTGTGTGCAAGTGTGCAAGTGTATCTTTGTTTATGAATTTTCTCTTACGAAACTATGAAATTGTGCCCCGGGCTAGCTCGGATAGTATGAAGGCTTTCTTAGTGGAATCCAGAGTTCGATCGACTATTGTTCTCGATGAGATTTGGGGTATCCCATTGGGACTTGGAGGATTAGTCTCACTTGTCCCACACTTGCCTTGTGGGTTCAGTAGCCTAAAAGATTAGCCTAATGATTCTTGAGTCCTAACAAAGTCAATTCATGTTAGTTTGGAAGATTAGCCTAATGATTCTTGAGTCGACAAAGTCAATTCATGTTAGTTTGGAAGATTAATCTCACGCTTGCCTTGTGGGTGGATTAATACCACGTTTGCCTTATGGGTTCCGTGGCCTAATGATTCTTTGGTCTGACAAAGTCAATTCGAGTTCCATTCAATTCGAGTTCCATTGGAGTTTGGAGGATTAGTCCACGTTTGCCTTATGGGTTAGTAGCCTAATGATTCTTGGTGCGACAAAGTCAATTCGAGTTCCATTCAATTCGAGTTCCATTGGGGTTTGGAGGATTAGTCCACGCTTGCCTTATGAGTTAGTGCTTTGTGGGACATAGTTGGAAAATATTGTGGAGTTTGGAATACAAAAAAAAAAACTATGAAATTGTGGGACATAGTTGGAAAATATTCTTAAAAAAGGCAGAGGAACTACGACAAGGAAGAATATTTTATGTGATTCCAAAAATCCTAGTAAATAGCATGCTTATGGCACATGTTCTCTTTTGTGAAAACTTGTGAATCGGACGGAAGGGCGTAATAATTTAAATGTATAAAAGTGAAGGGTGATTAGTTCGATTTTTTTGTGAGGACTAAAAGTTTTTTTCCAAATATGTGAGGGACTATTTTGTAAGTTATCTCATAAATGAAAATAATGTATGAGAAAGTAAGAATGTTCCCTATTACAGTTAAGAGTATTTTCTTATAACTTTCATTAGTGGGAGTTGGAATTCCAAAATTTAGATAAACTAGAAGTATAGTAAACATGACAATGATAAGAATGGTAATAAACAAAGAGTGATATATTGAACTTAACTAACAATTTTATTTATGTATTATGACTTTTAGAAAACAATTTCATATTTGTGTTGAAAGATAAATACTTATAATTTTTTTGTGTGTATTTATGATACATATAGTGACTTTTTATAACAACTAATGTGACAAGTATCAAAAATCAAAATTCACTTATCATAGATCGTCTCACTGCGGAGAAAACTCGCCTGTCCTATGCGAAAGTATTGGTTGAGGTTAATGTCACAAAACCCCATGGTGAAATTCGGTCACAAACAGTGATTTATTAAATGGAACTAAAAAGATGCAATTCCAGTTGCAAATTTGGGCACAGTCGAGAAGAATGTCAGGTAGCCAAACAGCCGACAAAAGAACCTCCAAAGATATAGTTCAAGAAAGACCAACCTCAGATGGATAAGAACCTCGAGATAGAGGTAGGCACCTTGGGAACAGAAATAGGGATGTGCAGGGAAGAGTTAGAAGACCAACAAAAGAGGCCGAGCATAGGAGTGGAGAAGGAGAATGAAACACCAGCATGCGAGGAGCAATTGGAGGCGGACAAAGCTACCATGCCTCAAGAGACTAATGCCCAGTTCTAGATAGGCTGAGAAAGGGAGTTTAATCGGGGATGCAACATGGAGTAGAGACATATGGTGTGGTCCTTGATATACCTTCAAGTGAGGATAATACTCGGGAAAAACATCCTAGAAATGAGGCAATGATGCGAGCACGAAATGCCTTTGGTGGGGCTATGGGCCAGGGAGAGCAGGCAAGAATAGGAGAATCCGTGCTAGGGAAAGGATCAAAGCAAATGGGGTTAGCTTTCCAAGGATTCCTAGCGGATATGGAATCGAGGAGGAGGAGTTTAGGAAAGATCCATGATAAAGAAGCGGACAAATAAGAAGAAAGAGAAAGGAAAAGAGGGCCAAAACAAAGGAAAGAGGTGTGCCTCAAAGATGAAATTGTTGCATGGAATATAAAGGATTTCACCAACCCACAAACAAAGAGGTGTGAAGAGCTTGTTGCAGCGTTATAATGTTGATGTACGTGGCATGCGAAACAAAAATTAAAGAAGAGAAACTTCAAGGAATAATGGGGTGAGTTTCTGAGTGGAATCAATGCAATAACTTTCAAGCGCAGGCGGGTCGCATACTCATCCTATGGAACCCTTCTGATGGCGGTGACAATGCGGGAGGCATCCCCAAGCCATCCATTTGTTGCTTACTAGCAAGGTAACATCTATAGCTTTTATTGTAAGTTTTGTTTATGGTTTCAATACTATCATATCTAGAAGACCACTATAGGAGAATTTAATATCATTTTCCTCATCCCATGAGTCCCATGGATGGTCTTAGGAGATTTTAATGGTATTATGTTTGATGAAGAAAGAGTCAATGGATTTAGGCCACTACCTATGAGACCAAAGATCTTGGATGCTTGCTTGTCATTTGGCACAGCGGATGTGAATTCCATCGGTTGCCACCTTACTTGGACAAATCATGCGATGTGGTCAAGCTAGATCGGGTAATGGTCAATGAGAGGTGGCTAATGGTTGATTGGGAAACTTTCACAAACTTCCTACCATCGGGTTGTTTATCGACCATTCACTAGCATCTCTACATGGGTCGCCATGTTAATCACTCCGGCGAAGGTTTATGTTTTCAACATGTGGTAGACCACGAAAATTTTGGAAGTATTGTTCGGCAAGGGTGAGATACTTATATGTATGAGTGCGGAGTAGTACAAGCTATCTTGCCAGACTCAAAATGTTGAAATGGCCACTCGGGGAGCTTAACGAGAAACACTACAGTCACATCTCAAGTCGGCGGAGAGGGCAAGGGAGGAACTAGAAAACAACAAGATGCCCAACAACAACCCTATCTTTGCAGTGCAATTTGGAATTCAAGAAGCTGCGGGAAATAGCACGGAAGCTAAGTGAAGCGGAGAGGAATTTCTAGCTCGAGAAAGCAAAGTGCCAATACCTAACCAATAGTGGCCAAAACACAAAGTTATTCCATGCTTTGATGAAGAGGCGTCAAGAAGAACTTCATTGCCCCGTGATCACGAGAGAATGGAGAAGTAACATCGGGGCAATAGGAAGTAGTAGCGAATTCCTTAGATACTATCGAACCTCCTTGGAAGGAAGTGCACGGGTGAAGTGGACAACACAGTCTTTGATATAGGTGCAAATGTATCACCTCGAGAGTGCTATGATTTAGAACAACAAGTAATGGAACAAAAAGTCAAGGAGGCAATGTTTAGCATTGGGTAGGATAAAGCTCACAGAGTGGATGGGTTCTCATGAGTTTTCAAAAGGCTTGGAACATTGTTGGCCATGACATATATGAGGTGAATGAATTTTCAAGATTGGGAGGCTCTTGAGATAGCTCAACCATCTGATCATCACTCACGATACCAAAGTCGGCTGCGCAAACACGGTGGGAGAGTATAGACTAATTTCATCTTTGTAATGTGATTTATAAAGTGGTGACCAAGATATTAGCGGCGGGATATCAAGGTGTTGCGGAGATTATAGATGAAGCCAGTCCGCTTTTGTGGAGGTAGGAGTATGTTGGAAAATATCCATCGGCCCGAGAGCTTTTAATCACGGCGGGAAAGAGTATCACCCAGATCTTGCGATTAAGGTGGACCTCTGAAAAGCCTATGATTGGTCGGTGGAAGTTTTGCAAGAGACACTCATGGACTCGGGTTCAGACGAGATTCATTGGATGGATCATGGAGTGTGTGTCTCGACCTCATATTTTATCGGATAAATGGAGATATCCATGGTATGTTCAAAGGCCGTAAAGGACTAAGGCGGGGATCCATTATCCCGTGCACATTTGTCACTTGTATGGAGTACCTATCCAGCTACTTAGAAGGCTACTATGGAGTCAAGTTTAATTATCACTGCGATGTGCAGCTCTAAAGATTACACACTTAGTGTATGCAGATGATTTGATGATATTCTCCCGGGGGGATAGGATATCTGTCCAAATCATATGGGAGTGCCTTAATGACTTTGGTGCAATGGCTGGCCTTAGGATGAATATCAATAAGTCAAGTATCTTTTATGGCGGGTGTGCAAGAAAGAGAGATGGAAGAGATACTAGGGGTGACTTGTATCCCCAAAGGGATGTTCCCGGTTCGATATTTAGGGATCCCACTAGCTGCAGCAAGGCTCAGAGTCACCCATTACGCCCTCCTTATGGAAAGGATAGCTGGACAAATTGGGCTGTGGAATGCTTCATCACTCTCTTATGCGGGTCGTTTGGAGCTCATAAGATCCGTCCTGCAAGGTATCAATTGTTTTTGGCTCTCAACCCTTCCGGTCTGCGTCGGTTGTTGAAGGGCTCACCGGTGTTCGAGAATTTCCTATGGGATGAGGAAACCACTTGTGGCATGAAAGGATCTTACCTTGCCCAAAGGAGGAGGTTTAGGCCTCGAGGACACTGGAGCTTGGAATGCAGCACTCTTGGCAAAGGTACTATGGAACATCCATAGTAAAAAAGATTCGCTGTGGGTAAGGTGGATTCATCATACATACTTACCACATGGAGTGGCTATCTGGAGCTTAACACTGAAGAAGGATGCTTCTACACTGATGAAGCGCCTACTATGTATTAGAGATATCTTAGTGCAGAAGGAATGAGCAATTCAGGATGCAATTGATAGGATAATGAGCATGGTAATCCTCAGGGGCCTTTGGCTTATAACTACTTCAGAAGCCGGGGACAGAAAGTTATGTGGATGAAGTTAGTGTGGAATGCCTATACGCCTCCCAAGTACTCCTTTATCTTGTGGTTGGCTATCAGAGGGAGACTGCTCACAAAAGATCAGTTAAGCTTCTTGGATATCAACCCAACTTGTGACTTATGCCATGGGGAAGTGGAATCGGTGGGGCACCTATTTTTCAAATGCCCCTTCTCGGCAGCTATATGGACAGCAATCAGGGACTGGTGTGGGATAAGAAGAGAGATGAATATGTTACCAGTTGCGCTCAGGTGGACACTGAAGGCTTGAGGGACTGATAGAATGTATAAATTACATACTTATTGGGTAAATTTTCTTATGTTTTGATTGATTAAGATGCTTGTTATGTGAATATTTATTGATTTTATGATTAATGACCAAAGTGGAGCAATTTTAGAAAAAAAGAAGACAACATCATTGAAGATTCCTTGCTCCAAGCATTTAAGAATAGAAAGAAGAAAAAAAAATCAGCCATCTTGGAGACAAATGAGGGCTGGAATTGATCACAAAGAAGGGAGGACAACCACAATGTAGGGAAAAGAAAGAAAAGAAAAGAAAAGAGAACAAAGGAGGATGTAATTGATCACAAAGAAGGAGGACAACCACAATGTAGGGAAAGAAGAAAAGCAACCAACATACTAAGTGTATGCAACTCAAGGCATTTGATTTTAATTGCAAAAAGGAAGAAAACCACATGTATGCTTTCTTTTGAAAGAAAAGAAGCCACCAAATTCCACCTTGAGTTATTGGCCACAAACAGTTTTTAATTGGAGAATCAATGCTTTTCCTTGCCTATAAATAGGCAAGGCTTAGCTTGAGCAAAAACACCACCAAGGGAGAGCAAGAGAAAAAAACAGTCCCTCTCCTCTCTTCTCCCATTCTTCTTTTATTTTCTATTTTTCTCCTCTTTCTTTTGTTTTCTTATTTATCCTGTTTAGGAGCTAAATCCTTCTTCTAGTTGAAGGATAATTGAAGGATGGTTCTACAACAATTGTGAGACTTATTGTTTTTAATGTTCTTATAGATTCATGAGTATTTGTTTATTTCCTACAATTTATTATGTATGATTATGTTGTTTCATTGGATAATTGGTACCATTATTTGATTGACAATATAATCTATTGCTAACTAAAACATCAAGGTTTCATTGTTTTAGTGAAGTAGCAATTGACATAATTATTGCTTGGTAAGTGATTCAATTGTGTCAATGGATAAACAATCTAATTAAAACAACCATGGTATGAGTATGTTTGTTAGAATTGGGTTTCTCTACTTCTTAATCTTTGTGGGTAAATTAAATTTTATGGTGGTACCTAGATTATTTACCAACAAGAGAAGTGATTAATGAGGTCTCTTAATTGCCAACAAAATAAGGAGAAATTAGTTGCTTGGTGGTACTAAGTGACTATAACCAATTTATTTGTAGATTTATGAGATTAATTTTATGTCAATGAACAATTGAATGAACCAATCCTGAAATTATTCCTTTAACTAGATCTTGTTAATCATTGAATTTTACTATTTTAAATTCTGCATTAATTAATATATTTAGTCTTAATTTGTTATTTTGTAAATTTCATTTTTGCTTATTTTGTATTATCCTTAAACAACCCCCAAATCATTTTGTTGAGAGATAAATCCACCATTCCCTAAGGAGCGACCCGACTCGCTATATACGAAGGTTTGAGAGTTGGAATTAATTTTTGGTGGTTTGACGACACGCTATGGACGACCTGGATTAGTCGAAGGAAGAGGATTGCTTTGGCTTGCACTGTGTACTACATCTGGTTAGCTCGAAACCGGATGAATTTTGAGGGACATGTCCCAGACCACCGGGAGGTTGTACATAAGATCATGACACAAGTGTACAAGGTGGGTCACGCCTTGAACCCAAGTGTTATGATCTTATAAGATGACTACGGAGCTTGGTTAGCTTGTATGCAGCTAGACTAGGTAACTAGTTTGGATCAGGTTTATAGGAGCATTTCGCCGGGGATGCTCGGTGATTCTGTAAACCTCAGTTTTGATCAATAATAATTTTTAACATTCAAAACCAAAAAAAAAAAAAAAATTACCATAAATATCATTACTCTAAACTAATTAAAATGATCCCTTATACTACTTCCGTTACGTTTCTCCATTAACTTGGATGGCATTAGTTTTTTTTTTTTTCTGAAACGATATTAGATTGATAACAGGGCACAATGGTCAATATACAAAGCCGCAAGGCTTAAAGAGTTTCGTGGTGTCACTACTAGAAGCAGTTATGATAACCACGAAACAAAGACAAGAAGCCCTCAGGGGCACAAACCACCCGCATAGCGGGACAAAAGCAGCAAAGCGGCCCAGGTTGAAAACCTAGACGACCTAAGATCAACTAACAATACAAAAGCCCGGTTATATCGGGGCACTAATACTATACAAAATGATATGACGCAACCCAAATGGCATACCTCGGCCCGAGGTGAAAGAAACTAGAACTTAATCTCGACTCGCACCTCATGCGCATCTTGAAAAGCAAATTGCGGGCGTTGAATAACATTTGTCGCGAACTACCACCGCGAGCTTAGAATAGCAAGGCGATTCAGCTACCACCACCAGCGGGAGGAAGATAGTACCCAAAAAAAAATTCAAATTAGGGACCGTTGCCTTTGTAGCTCAGTGGCTATAGTGCAACAGCATCGAAATCGCACCACAAATCGGATGGCATTAGTTACTTGTGCCACTTATGTGAAAAGTTTGAGGCAAATTTGTTTGCACCAACTTTAGCATTTATATTGTCATTTGATAAATAAAATTAGGAAAATTTACCCACCATTGGCCTATATTTTCTGCTGCAATTTCCTTGGCTCTCTACAATCATCCCTTTACCATCTTCACAACGGTGAGCTGATCATCAAAACCATTCCCATTCCTATTGCCATTCTTCAACTTTTCCTCAACTTGTATCTTATTAATATCCCTCTACAACTTCACGAAACAACTCTTCTAAATTCAATTTCTTAAAACTAATAATTAGTACACATACACACACCCTTTGCCATCATATCATTGCTATAGTCACTCCCTACCTCATTTCACCAACGTTTTCATCCTTTGTCTGAAATCTCTTCCTACACAGCCATGAGCAATAAATATGGCCTTTTGCTTTTGTTGTCCATCCTCTTACTAGATTCAACTTGAATTTCATATTTAATATATATAATATATGCTTCTTCTTAATCTTCCATCCTTATCCTCATTGGAGATTTCAATAATAGGATTCTTTTTCTTTCTTTTTGAAAAATTCTATTCTATTACAATATATTCTTGTTCTATTACAATAATTGTGTCTCACATAATATGGAGTGAGGCTTCCATATTAACCAAGAGAGAGGAGGACAAGAGGAGAGGGATGATAGAGGCAGTTCAAACCCCAAACTCTCTTGACTCTAACACATGTTGGGTGGTTATTAGAGGATTCTATTTAAGCATCATTCCAATGTTTATGCACCAAATTCCTTTACCCAAGATGCTACTAAGCGCTATCTAAAAATGGTATTTTTAAGAGATAATATCATTTACCACCCTTGTAGTTTTGTAATATATCAAATCAAATCTTGTAATTTGAAAAAATATCAATCGCCCACATTAATTACCAATTAACCTAACTGGAAGGCGCAAAAAGATGAAAAAGTCCCACAATATTTGATATAATTTAAAATATTTTATTAAATTTTAAAAAAGACAAAAAAATTTAAAGACAAAAATTTAATAAAATTATTTAAACTATATAATAAAATTTTTTAAATTAAAAAGACAAAATTTAAATTAAATTTTTTTTTTTGGAATTTGCCTTTTAGTGCTTTATCTTTGAGCAAATAATATTTTTGTTCCCTTTATCTTTTAAAATCGACACTTTTAATCCCTTATCTACCGATTATTCTATACATTTGGGACAATAAATGGTATTTCTTCCATGATTCTTCCCTTAGTTTTAGCCTTTTTTCCTTAGTGTTTCTTGTTTTTCGCACCTTTTTGCTATTTACTCTACTTTTTTATTTATAAGCTAAGATGATGATTCCTTTTTTTCTATTTTTCTTTGGCGTTAGTTACAATGTTGTTTTTTTCATTCCTTTTTCTTTGCCAAACAATTATTCCATTTCCTTTTATTTATTTTAATTTCTCTACTTAATCTATCTTTTTTTAAAAAAAAAAAATCATTTCTTTTGCTATTTTGCTTTTTCTATGGTTTTCTTTTTTAATTGGGTAATTTCCAGTCTGTATTGAATGGAATGGAAAAAAAAAATGCTGTCACATAAGAAAATGTATATACGTGCTACTGTACATTAAAAATTCCATTTTGAAATATTACTATATTAATTTGAAAATAAAATGGAAGAAAGACAAGTTAGTCAAGTTTTTCAAAACTGACTTTCTAGTCGGTTGGGGCAGTGATGCACTAAACTCCGCACACGGAGCATAGTGCAAAGCATTACGTGATGATAAAAATTGTCGACGGACCTTTATCCCCTGTGCAGTTTTGGGTCTGAAAAAATAATAATCTAAAATTAGACTCGACCCTGATATTTCCTTCCAGCTATATTACCAATATTTACATATGCTTTTCTCTTCCAAATATATAATTTGGTTATCATCATATCATTCCCCTTCTTATTGGAACCCTGCACACCATCCTATTTGACTGGATGTATTTACTTTTCTCTTCCAAATATATGATTTGGTATCATTACATCACTCACCTTCATATTGGTACTCCTGGACACCATCCCACTTATGGTTTTCAAGGATCTGCATCAATTGTGGAGTATTGAGTATGCTACTCCTGAAATTTAAATTCTTATCTAATTTTTTTTATTAAAAAAAATCTTATTTGTAGACAAGTTTGATATTCAACCAACTCAATATGCAGGTTAATCATACCACTTAACGACTACCAGTATAGCATATAAAGAGGTAGATTAGGAAATATTTGTTATATGTATATGAGATATAACTGACAATGTATTAACATGTGTTGGTGAGACTCGTTGAATGTCAATCTAAGCTACATTTCTTGATATTCAAAAATGTTGAATAAACTGAGCACTTTCTATGGACAATCTCCACCATTTACTCTGGGTGGAAATATCTGATAAGTGGTGAAGATTATACAAATGAAATGATTTTTTATCATTCATTTTCATATCAAACAGATACTTCACATTTGGAGATGCCTGTGCAACAAATGAAATAAAATTTTATCATTCATTTCCATATCAAACAGATATTTCTATACACTTCATTGTTGTTGTTGTTAATATCAATTACCGGGAAGTATAGATGAATCAGTTGCAATCCATATAAATATATTTTAAACACCTACAAGTAATGAGGTAAACACTAATTAATCTCGTATAAATGTAAGACATTTTCCTCATTGATTTTAACTTTGGACATAGTTAAATAAAAAATATTATTATAAATGTTACCATTAGTAATAAACCTTAAACCTATTATTTGTATTATTTTAAATTTGTCTGTGCTAAAAATTGTTATCTTTAAGAGTATCTTGAATGAACCTTTGGTTCGCAAGTTCAGTACTAAAAATGACTTTAAAGTCAGCCATGCAAAAGTGTATTTGAAGTTTGTTCTACAGAACTGCTTCTAAAAAGAGCATTGTTCTTTTATCTTTGAATTAAAATAGTAATATTGATAATAATACAAATTTCTTGACTAAAATATATACATAATTTAAGAGATAAAATTATGTGTCTTTCTTCTTTTTTTTTTTGATTTACTGCTTGAAGAATAACAATAAACAATATTTTAGTCCATATCAAGTCTATCCCGTCGCCCTTAATTGAATTAAGTTCTTAGCGGACTCAAAAGTAGTAGTAGCATTACACAATATTTTGTATATTTTAATTTTGTAAACATGATCAGAATCTAATCATCAAATGGTCCCGTATGACAAAAATTTGGCATTGTGAACATTCGATTTGTCCCAATGACCAACTATTCAAAGTGGTGATAAAATCCTAATTACAGTATTGTAGGGGCATTTAATACTTAAGACATTAATATTCATAAAATTCAACAAATGTCAATTCATTTAATTGGTTTAGAGGAGATTAAAATAGGATAATGTAGAATACACTACATAACCAAAGAAAGAAAAAAACAAAAGCCCGTACCTCTTGACCATTTTAGTCTTTCCACAAAAATCTATTCTATTATAAGAAAGGGTTCTTCCCCGTCGCTCCAACAAATCTAACATTTACGAGTAGGTGTGAGTTTTGGGTTTCTCTCTCAGTTGGAGAGAAGGTTAGTTTTTTCCCACTAAGGGGGGGAAAAGGTTAGTGCTACAACCACTCACTACATTCCAGTACTAATACTAGATTAAGATAATAGCTATGATCAACTTTATCCAGTCAAAAGTGCTATCTTTTTATCATACAACGGTAACAAAAGTGCAATCTTTTCTCAACATCAAATCACGTCGAAATTGTAAGCAGTTAGCAACTCAAAACAATCGGAATTTTCTGCTACAATTAACACATCGAGCCACCGATTTGGGCACAATAGCCACAAGCGTCGTCAACAAGAACAACACAGTCAAAACTGAAGCTAACAATGGAGGGAGGAGATGTCTTCACAATAACACAAGAAGTAGAAGATCTGGTAAGACAACTGAA
The DNA here is from genome assembly GCA_020080225.1 of Gynochthodes officinalis. NCBI lineage: Eukaryota > Viridiplantae > Streptophyta > Magnoliopsida > Gentianales > Rubiaceae > Gynochthodes > Gynochthodes officinalis. The sequence goes on from CM034623.1 coordinate 26,036,821, forward strand.
ACTGCACAAGGATGAAGAAGAGGGGGTGGAGCTACTAGAACAAGATATCACGGGCGGAAAAGAAGAAGGTCGGAGAAGCCTCGTCTGCAAGATTCATGGCGAAAAAAAAGTGAACTTCCTAGGCCTGAAGAACACAATGCAAGCGATATGGCCGCTAACTGCACCAATAAAGATACGAGAAATTGGAATCAATTTCTTCCAATTTGTGTTCACAAACCAAGAGGACAAGCAAATCTTGAAGGCAGTCTTTGGACCTTTGACAGTGATATCTAGTCTGCGAGAATGGAAAGAAGAGATCAACAAGAAGGATAAAGTTTGACAAGTGGAAATATGGCTGCAAATCTGGAATTTACCAAACTACTGGTTAACTAAGCAAACTGCGGCTCGGATAGGTACATTATTCTCACGAGTTCAGGACATAATTATTCCAGAAAGTGGAAGTGCAAAAGGCAGGCATATCAAAATGCTAGTAACCATAGATCTGGAGAAACCGCTACTAAGAGGAACCAAAGTGAGGCTAGAGAATAAAACTTGCTGGGCGATATTTCAATATGAACAATTGGCAAGCTTTTGTCACTATTGTGGGAAAATAGGCCACCCTGAGAAACACTGCGGTATAAGGCAGGTGGACCAAAAAGGGAAAATCCAAGAGGGACAATATGGAGATTGGATTAAGGCCGAGTTGAAGAGAAAAAAGCGAAAAATGGCATACGAGGAGAACCGAAAAAGAAATCAGTCTATAAACACCTAGCCACTGAAAGCGGGAAAACAACAAGTGAAAAGCAAGCAATGAAATAGGAAGGCAGCTATACAAGATGAAAGCAGAAATGAAGAGATGAGACAGAATATGATATACGGTCACGAGAAAACCAAAGGGCCGTGACAACAAAGAAACACGCCTTCAAATGGAAGAGGAGCGGGAGGCTGGAATCGGAGGCGACATATGTTTACAATAACAGACACCAAGAAACACAAGTGACCAATATGGAAGAAGACATGAGCAAGGAACATAAAGTGAAGCATCACATCTGCAGGCGAAGAAGAATTGGTGAATATTCCGATAACCAGCAAAAAAGAAAACTAGAGCGAAGACAAAGCACTAGAAAAGAAAATCAACTAGCGATTGGGAGACAAAGCGAAAACAAGAAGGTTACTTGGAAGCGTCTGAAAGGCGTAATCAACTCAAATCATAAGGTGGAGAAGACTCTCAAAGAGATCTTTGCACATTGGGGACAAAAGAGCAGAGGAAATGCAAGAGAATCTTTGAAAGCGATGAGATCTGACTAATAAGAAACAAAAGCTGGCGAAAAATGAGACAACGAAGCCAAAGAACAATGGAGGTGGGAGGCCGGTGCAATTGGTCTCTCGAGGAGCAATGAGTATGTGTGTGGAATTGTAGAGGTTTGGGAGGACCTCTACAATTTCCCGGTGAGAGTCTGTGTACTTCCACCAACAATTACTTTTTATTCTTTGAAACCAAACAAAAAAAGTTTGTAAATCTGATGTGCAATAGATTAAAGTACAGAATAGATGGGAAGCTATAGAGCCAATAGGAAGGAGTGGAGGATTACTAGTATGTTGAAAGCTGCAACTATTAGAGTGTTGGGCTGCATATCAAACTCATTTTCTGTGCAAATGGAATGCCAAATTGAAGGAGATCCTCTAAAATGGTGGGCAGTGTTTGTTTATGCAAGTACAGAACAGGATGTTAGGAAAAAACAATGGCAGTTTTTGGAGAATGAAAAAAGCAAGTGGGGAGATTTGTGGTTTATGGGAGGAGACTTCAACGATATAACAAGTCCGGAAGAGAAACAAGGAGGAAGGAGAAGATCACCAACTAGCTGTCGGCACTTCAATGAATTCATAAGAAAGATGGAAATGGTAGATTTGGGATTTGTTGGACATCAGTACACTTGGGCCAACAATAGAGAAGGAGAGGGATTTGTGGAAGAGAGAATTGATAGGTTTTTTGCAGCACCTCAATGGATATTAAAATTTCACAATGCCAAAGTATACCACAAGGAGAAACAAACATCCGATCACAAGCTACTTATGATGGACACCGCACCACAAATGCAGAAAGCAAAAAATAGGTTCATATTCGACAAGAGATGGCTAAAGACAGAACGAATACTAGAAAGAGTGGAGGCAAGTTGGCAGCACCCGCAAGAGGGCTCAAAAATGTACCAAGTATGTGCAAGAATAAAGCAAAGCCGATTTGATTTGATACAATGGAACCAACAATACGGCCAGAATGCAGCCAAAAACATTGGGGTTCTCAAGGAAAAGATGGAGCAACTAAGTATGAGAGGAGGAACAAGAGATTGGTTACTTTGGGATAAACTCAAGAGAGACTTAGGCAAAGCATACAGAGAGGAAGAAACATTTTGGCAACAAAAATCCAGATTGCAATGGCTCAAGGAGGGAGACAAGAATACTAAATATTTCCATGCAAGCAGTGCAAGAAAGGCGAAAAATGGTATCTGACCTAGTGACCGATCAAGGAGAAGTAAAAGAGCAAAAAGAGGATATCCAGAAGGAAATCATAGAATATTTTACCAAAATGTTCACATCCAATCGGTCACAAAGAAGCCACGAAGGGCTGGAGGGCATCCTCGCCTCGGTTACTCAAGATATGAACCTAAAGCTGCTCAAACCAGTGGAGGATGAAGAAATCAAAATGGCATTATTCAAATGAACCCCAACAAAGCTCCGGTCACGATGGTATGACTTAACTTTATTTTTCAAAGTGCAGAATGTGGTTGGAAATGATATATGTGTTGCTGTCAAAGATTTCTTTATAAGAGGAAAAATGCTTAGGCAAATAAATCACACATTAATCACTTTAGTACCAAAGGTGCAAAATCCTACATTGATATCCCAATATAGGCCAATTAGTCTTTGCAATGTGGTGTATAAAATTATATCAAAAATACTTGAAAGACTAAAGATATGCCTACAAACATGCATTAGTCCCAATCAATCGGCTTTCCTTCCGGGAGACAAATATATGACAATGTTGTAGTTGCACATGAATGTATACATACTCTTCATTCAATGAGAAAAGGAAAAAAGGGCTACATGGCACTAAAAATTGACATGGCTAAAGCATATGATAGTGTAGAATGGGATTTTTTAAAAAAAGTAATGAGGCGTATGGGTTTTGCAATGACCTTTATTGAGTGGGTAATGCAATGTGTAGTCTGATAACAATGGTATAAACATAAATGGAGAACAATGTGGATATTTTAAAACCTCTAGAGGACTTAGGCAAGGTGATCCTCTCATCCTATCTCTTTTTAATTGTATAGAGGCATTATCAAATTTAATTAAACAAGCAAGACTAAGAGGAGATTATAATGGAATGAAAGTGAGCAAAAATGGTCACAGATCACACATCTACTTTTTGACGATTCTTTGCTTTTCTGTGAAGCTATCATGGAGCAGGTACACAAGTTGAAAGCATTGCTAGAAAAATACAGCCAACACTCGGGGCAAAATATCAACATGGAGAAATCATCTATTTTCTTTAGTCGAAATATACCAATACATTTGAAAAACCTGATTTGCACCAACCTTGCGGGAGTGAAAGAATTAAGGAAGGCCAAATACCTCGGTCTACCAATGTTGATAGGAAGATCCAAGAGAGAAGTGTTCAACTATGTGGTGGAGAGAGTGACACATAGAATCAAAGGATGGAAGACACGTTTTCTCAGCCTAGCAGGTAAGGAAATCCTAATTAAATCTGTTTTGAATGCATTACCTGTTTATATTATGGGGTGTTTCAAGCTCCCAGTGGCAATATGCAAAGAGATAAGTAGCGTGACAGCCAAATTCTGGTGGGGAGGAAATGAAGAAGGCAATCAGAAAATACATTGGAAAGCCTGGACAAATCTTACACATCCAAAATGCCAAGGAGGTTTAGGATTTCAAGACATACAAAGTTTTAATGACTCACTTTTGGCAAAACAATTATGGAGGTGATGACACAACCACAGCTCCTCATGAGCAAGTGATCAAAGCAAAATATTTCCAGTGGGGCTTAATGAAGATGAACAGAAGAAGAGCAGTTCATGGCTTTGGAGAGGTGGCTAGGAAGCGCGGTACTTCTGGAAAAAGGAACAAGATACAAGGTGGGAAATGGAAAGTCGATACAAATTTGGGACTCCTTGGATTCGGACCAAAAGAATTCAAACCAAAGCCAAATAACCCAAACAAAGACAAGGTAATGTGGGTAAATGAACTAATGATGAAGGAGGACACGGTGGAACAAAGGCGGTCTCACAATTGTTTGACCATCAAGAAGCCTCCATAATATTGAGCTTACCACATGGAACAACAAGCAATGAGATCAAGCGATATGGCAACTAAACTCTTGAGGAATCTTTCTTGTAAAATCGGCTACCAACACATCCTCGAGGAAGCGATTCTAAAGCGGGACAAAGCTGAATCCGGCAACAATGCAAGATCAAAAGCGACAATATGGCGATCCGTTTGGAGACTAGATATTAAAAGCAATTTGAAACACTTCGTGTGGAGGTCTTTGCCACAACATCTTACCAACAAAGCAAGCACTTCAAAGAGGAAAATGCAAATAGACACAACATGCAATATGTGTGGTGAAGGAAAGGAGAGCATTGAACATATTTTCTTTAAGCGCTCTAGAGCAAAAGCAGTGTAAACTTGCTCCTTTACAATGGCATAACTTGAGATAGATGTACCGCAATTCGGGGATGGTGGGAACAAGTCGGCAATAGCACAAAGCAATATCTTGAATGAGAAGAGTCAATTGCTTTGTTTACTTGCTATGGATGCTATGGAAGTCAAGAAACATGTGGATATTTACGGGAGAATGGATTGAGGAGAAGGCAATTATAGACATAGCTATGGAAGAATGGTTTGAATTCGACAAAGTAAAGCAATTAGAGGAAGTAGTAACTAGGACCGCATCTATTGGTTGAGTCGGTGGTTACGGTAGTGTAGAGCGCTATATACTCAAGCAACATAGTGGTGAGGTAACCTTTTCTCTAAAGAATCGTTACATCGGCTACTACTTACTCAGATAGTTTTGGTAAGAATGTAAAGCATATAATGAAGGTAGTTTTAGAAAGTGTGCTAAGCCTTGGCCAATCCATGGTGTCAAGGAGGGTTCTAAGGGTTAGAACCATTGTTGTATCATCTAACTTGTGTTGTTTAACAAGTTAATATATTGAAGAATTTTGAAAAAAAACAAATCTAACATTTACAATCGAGCTACTTTGTCCCTTTGCTTCACATAAGTGATTATGGTGACTTTTGCTATCAAATTTTCCAAGTTATAAATTTTCTTTGATACAAGTGTAATTTTATAAAATTTAATTTTATCTTTTGAACATTTGTGAATATTAACTTTTTAAATTTTTGTCACATTATAAAATTTGGAGATTTGATTTTTTAATTTATGAAATTACGGAAATTTTGTAATCAACATACATATATATATATTTCACTTAAATATATATATATATATATAATCCACTAAAAGTATTTAATTTGGACAAGTCAATTTGGTTTTGGATTAATAAGCTTTATTTGATTACTACACATGTATAGAAGAGGCAAAAATATTTGTTTGTTTCAATATCACAATTTCTATTTTGTGAATTCTGTGATTGTTATAAAGTAGCATTACACATTATCATCTTTGTGGCGCCATACAATTATTTAGTCTGTTATTCTTGTCAACATAAGCTGTAACACTAAATCATTGCCAAGCCATAAAAATTGTTGATGAGATCAAGTTATTAGTCTCATTACCCGTTTAGTCACGACATCAGTGAAACTTTGTAATTATAATACATAGAAATGGTGGAATGCGTTTAGCTACACTAAGACATGTCGATCATTGCAATTTGAAAAAATTTGGGCACATATGAGGAGTTAAAAAGACAATGGCTTCAATGACGGGATGATGTGGTTCATTTACGAAGTTTTTAATTTTTAGTATTTTCTTATTAATTTAGATTTTTAATATATTTTAGGCTTTTTATTTAGAGTGTATAAACTTGGTAGAATTGTGTTTTAGTGTCCTAACCCTATAGCATTGTGTTTTAGGCATTTATAAGGTTGTTTAGAATTTCTTTGACGATGATTATTCATTATTATTACTATTTTCTTCGGAATTGACTTTCCCCAAATATTTCTCTACGTTGAATGCTGCGTCAGGTGGTATCAGAGCCCATGGCGACTGGCGGTGGTCTTCGTGATGATGTTGGTTGGGCCCCAATCCACAGGGATAACCTACTGACGGTGGGCGAGCGTTGTAAAAGGCGTTGATCAGCGAATTGATCGGGGCCTTCATTGTGTCGAAGAAGACTCGATGAACTAGCGGATGGTTCGAGGATCTTGGCGTTGATATAAGTGGAGATGACCCGAAGCAATGACGAAGACCTAAGTGCATATAATGTTGCTCGCCATTTGTAAGAACTTGTCGATAAACTTATTTCTACGATCGTAGCTGAACAATCCTCACCCCAGAAGAGTTTTAGGAAGAAAGAAGAAGCGAATAAAGCTTTGCTATATTAAAGAAGAAGTTATGTATTGCACTTACATTCTTGCATTACCTAATTTTGATATTTATTTAGCAGGGATTGATTGTGTGATGCTAAGTAGTGTGGACGTGGGAGTTGTTTGTGCCTTCGAAGACGCGAGGCCCATTTGTTATTCCGGTGAGGAAAAACAGCCTTGCGAATGCGAGGCGGAAGTGGAGTACTCATGACAAAGAATTTTATTACATCGTAAGTGACTTTAAAGATGCAGGAGCATTATCTAGTTGGAAAGGAGTTTGTGTGCTTTAATTGACCGCTGAAGCTTTGAAATATCTGAATAGTTAGAAGAGAATTAAGTAAGGATATGCATGCCGCGTTGGTGTCAATTTTAAGTAGAAGTTTCATTTCAGTTACGAATGGTACAAATCAAGAATGTGCATAATGTGGTGGCCAGACAGTTGAGCAAAGTGGATTATTAATTACTTTAAGCAGGGCCTTAAGGGTTTGAGCAGCTAAAAAGAATGTTATCGCGAGGTGATGATAACTTTGGGGTTGGGAGTTATGTACTACGGGTCAGCACCTTCGCGAGAATTTTATGTGCGGGGATGGATATTTGATGTATAGCGTGAACGCCCGCCAGCGGACATCTTTGCGAAAAAGGTAGTTCGTGATTTACACTGAGAACTAATTTTGCACACCTGGGGTGTGACAAAACCATTGCTCTTGGTGAATGAAAAAGGCGATTCTAATAATGACTCGATTCACGTAGAGCGTCAGTGAGTATGTCTTGAAGTATTATATTTACCCATTTACTTCAAAAGCGTCTAATATCCGAGTTTATATAACCACTTTCTGCCATTTCACGACAATATATGGAAAAATCATCCATGGATTTTTGTGCTTGATTTATAGAGCCAAAGAGTGTGAATTAATTTTCGTTGTAGTTGATAGGTTTTCCAAGATGGCTGCTTCATTCCAGCAGGAAGACTTGATGCATTAGGAGTGTGGTCGGACTATTCTTTGGGGAGAATTGGGTTTGCTTTGCATGACATTACTGCGTCTATTACCCTCTCACGATAGGATAGCAAATTCTGAGGCATTTTTGGCGGACTTTATGGAGAAGCTGTTTGATTCGTCTTTAGTTGTTGAGCAAAATCACGCGTGATGGCGGACAAAAGGTGGTGTCGAACTGGTAACTTGATTCGATGTATTTGCAAGATAAGCCGAAGAAATAGGACATGGCTTTGCTCGCGGCGGTTGCTTATAACAATGCGGTTCATGGATTCTCTGTGGTCGCCTTTTTCTGTATGTGTATGCTAAGCGCCTGACATACTTTAGTTTAGTGATTGCCTAAACGATCGACAAGAGTATAAGCGGATCATATGGCACGCAGTGTGAGTGCGTCATGAAGTCAGCGGTAAGGCTAATAAGAAATTTCAGCGGTAGCGGACAAACGATGAAAGCAAGGGTTTGAAGTTGGAGTCGAGTCATGGTATTTTTTCGTAAGAAATTGGTTACCCGGTGGATCTTAAGACAAATTACTGTGAAAGTATGGACCTTACCTTTGTCCGGAGGAACATTAGCGACAATGCTTATGTTGGAGCCTTCCTGTAGCATGGGCATTTTCAACACTGGTGCTGGCGATTTATCGCCATTCCATGAGTCCACTAAGCCTCGATGTATTCAGATTTTGATTCT